>VWZN01011137.1:43481-58578 GCA_013396955.1 Regulus satrapa
CCTCCCCCCCCCATTTGTAGTACAAAGCTACTTTGGTCAAGTTTCATCACTCTAACCATTACACTTACTGTTTTACTTTCACCTGTGTATGGCTATGAACATCTAAGGAACTTAAAATTTAAGAGGCTTTCCTAGTCAAATAACCTTCAAAAATACCCCTTGTCCTTACACTACATTTGATGGTTCTTAATTATATGGAAATTCTGCAACATTGTTATCTTTATCCTCATTAGAAAAGTAGCAGGATAAAGGATTCTAGCTCAACTTTGTATCAGGTGAGGACTTTGAAAGGTTTGCTACGAAAAAGCTATGAAAAAATAAGAAAGCCACTTATAAAGATTACCTGGATCCAGGATAAAATAAGAAGCATAGAAAAGCAGTAACATGCTAAAAGATCGGAAAAACCTATATAGATTCTTTTGAGGGCCTTTTACTCTGGTTTCAATTGGATGACTTCATGGTTGCCAGAGCTTGATGCTGCTTAAATATCAGCTGTATTCATTATTATGTTGGAAACTTTTTGAGTGCTGGGTGAAATAAGAACTTAGTGACTTTCTAATGACCATTAAACTACTGTTACTTCCTTATGACTTCAGGAAATATGGTTTCTGATTTTCTTTCCAGCTGAGGCAAAAAAACCCAAAAAACCAAAAAAAAAAAAAAAACAAAAAAAAACCACCCCAAAACCAACCAAAAATACAAACAAACAAACAAACAAAAAAAAAACCATAAAAATCCTAACTGCTTTCTACTTTAATCACATTCATCACACAGAATTCTGAAAACAGGCTTTGCAATGGCTATGTTATTGAAATGGGTTTTCTGGGAAACCCTCCAGAAGAACTGGAGCTTGATTTCTACAGATTTTATTGCTGTATGCAAATGTACAGGAATAGGGCAACCCTGACTCATGCCCTTGTCTGCAACTCCTGTTCTTCACAAAAAGCTTTATAATTTTTTTTTTTTCCTGGCCAGTTTCCTCAGAAAACTGTAAATATATTGAATTCATATGATTGTGGTATGAAGGTTGTTTTCCACATATATTACAAATCAGAAATCCAGTCTAATGAAACAATTGTTTAAGTACAGTGCTTTACAAAACAGGATTATTGTCATTAAGAAAATACAGGAGAATGGCCAACTATTGTTGTATAATTGATGTTTTGCTTTATTTTTAAACCATATAAAACTCCCATTTACAGAAAATATTTCTGAAAGTAGCACAGACATTCTTCACTTGCTGTGCAACATGTGGGTGGTTTTAAACAGGCTTGTCTTTTTCCACTGCAGCAAATCAACTATTTACTGAATATATATAGGATACACCATAAAACTCCTTTTCTTACCCATAAAGAAGGACAGTGATGTGCCTAGACGACACTATGAAGCTGTTTAGGAGCTCCTAGTAATGCTATTATAGATAAAAATCCACTAGGAATTTTTCTGCATGCTTTCTTTTCTGGAGAGAGCCCTCTACTTTCCCCAAGATTTAGACTTTGGAGTCTCACTCAATCATCACTTAGGTGTTTCTTGTCTCTTAACCCCTGAGCGAGCCTTGGTTTTTGCTCTCTTAGCTCCCCAGCAGCGTTCACTTGAGGGCTCTGTCCTGCCCATGCTGTGTGTGAGTGACCTCTTCAGCCAAGTCGGTGTCACTACAGAAAGGACACGCAAAAGAAGTGGGTCGACTTCTGAAATAAGTCAGTTTTGAGGTGCAGCTGCCGAATTTTTCCTCTCTTGAAGGTCCATAATGAAATAGAGGCAAAAAGGGACATTTGATTCAGTGAAAACTTTGAAAAAGTAATTTTTATTAGTAACTGATACGCTTCTTTCAGTTGACAGATGGAGAATTATTAATAATTATTAAATAAAACCAATTCCAATGGAGAATGGACCATGAAAGTGTATTAATTTGACTGTCAGGGAGCTTTGCAAGAGCCCAAAAAGTTAGCATGAATCATATTTGCCAGAATTTAGTAGTGGCTGTATCTACAGACTGCTAACATAGCACAATAGTGTTTGTCAAAAGGTAAATAAGACAGAAGTTACAAATTAATTTATACTGATGTGATTACTTTGAAGTACACTTGATTTTAAAATAATCCACTATTTTATGTCAACAATGTTTCTCATTACTCATTTTGCTCAGCCATTAAGAGCCTTCTTTATTTTATGATTCTGCCTCAGTTAAGATTCAGAAAAGCAGTTTACATGGATCTTGGAGACATTCTAATTAACCAGCAGTAAAAAACTGTATTGTCTTCTTGAGATTATATAAGATTATTAAATATGCGCTTTAGGGACTAGTTGTCTGTTCTTTTACCTCAGTTAATGTAGTAACAATCACATAGAATGTTGCTAGAGCAAATTCTGTTTCTAATTTTACCATGTGGCCCTTAAATAAAGCAGAGTTTAATTTCCCCAGCAAATAGAGGGAAACATTCCAGTGAAATAAACACATTAAGATGTGTTATTCTTTGTGCTTTGTACAACTGCATGATTGACTGCTCTTATGTGACTGCCTCTAAGCAGGTTACTGTCATACCTGTCTTTAGGTATCTTCCACAATGAGGCGATGATACCTGGTGACTTAGCCCTTACCTGACGTCAGGGACTGGGTTGCCAGCAACTCTGCACTCCAGCAATACTTTGTTTCCTTCAGCAACTTCCTGGCTTCGGAGCTTCTGAGTGAATAGTGGTGGAGAAAGTTCATGCTCTTCCATGTTGATGAAGGGACGGCACAATACCATGTTGCTCTCCATGATGCTCCCCCTTCCAGAATAGTGATCTCCATTCAGATGAACTCCAGGTAATTTTTCCTCAGGCTCAGTCTCTTGATGCGGTTCGTCAAACTCCTGGTTCACCAAGGTACTTAAAGCCAGTTGTTTCTTATTAGGAGACAGGTATCCACTGTCTGGAGAAGAAGAGTCCACATCGGACCTACAGCCTCTTGTCTTTGCTGCCTGTCTGAATATAGATGATAATTCCTCTATGAATGTGGCAGCTTTGTCACACAGCTTGTTCCTGAAAAGAGCTTCTCCCTGGAATGTCGATTGAGAGTTTGGGCTTGTCTTAGGCATACATGGACCACCTTTCTCTGAATATTTCAGGCTTCTGACAAAGCTGGGACTAGCAGGTAGAAAAGGTGAGGTGCTTGCTTGTCTCCTAGAAACTGTGACAAAACTATCGTCTGCCTGAGGCACAGTGGATTGCTCTTTTTGATTCCTTGGGAGAACTTGACTTGCAGCAGATGAAGTCCCAGTGCTTGCTTGAGGTGTCTGTAAATTGTCTTGCTCATGCAGGTCCCTGAGAGAAGGGTTTTCTGAAGGGCTAGAAAGAGAGGTGTTGAGATAATGAGTGAAGTCTGGTGCTGTGTTCTCATCTTCCTCTATGGAATTGGCAATGGCTTCTCGAGCTATATCAAGACTCTTACTTATCTCTTCCTGGGTCAGGAAGGCAGAAAGTTCATTTGAAAATTCACCATTCTGTGTGTCTGACAAGGAATCACAGAAAAAGTCATGGTAAGATGAAGCTTCTGACATATTTTCAAGATAACCCTTACTGCTGCCTCTCTCTGGAGAGTAAGTCTCTTTCAGCATTAAAGAAAGAGGCGATGTGTGGCCACAGCTTCTGTCTTGCATCCTGGAAGACACAAGAACAAATCCTTAATGGAAAAAGTTGTATCCTAGTTCCCATAAGCTAGAACACAAAGACACAAACCTGGAAGATTAGCAGAACCTAATTGTGCATGACATACCATAAGCCTTGGGTTCTGTTAGAATTAGTCAGGACTGCAAATTGTCTAGGTGGAAATGAGAGCACTTAGGAGTCATTTTATTAATTAATCTTCTTTTAGAAGTATGAAGACCTCTGTCCATATATTGCCTAGCACAATCTTCATTCCACTGGGTCAATATGTATATATGCTGTTATTTCATATCGGATTAGTTATTTTATAACAATTCTATTACAGTTCTTTTTTTTTTTTTCTGGTTTTAGCCTTATGAAGATTTTGGGAATATATTCACTTTTCTCTTTCCCATAATGTTGCCTTCCAGACACTAAACCATTAAATTCTGAGAGAAGTGAGAGAAGTTGAAATCATTATGAAGATATGCACAAGGATATTTGGATTAGAAATTCCAATTTATCCTTTCTGTTTAATGTTGATAATATGTTTAATACTATTTTATTTATTGTGCTAACATTTTTAACTTGTTACCAAATTAGTAGTACTTTCCTTAACACTGAAAAATGAAATATCAAGCTACCATATGCTGAAAGTAAAGCAAAGAAGAAATAGATTTCACAACCTATATATCATCCTGCAAAATGGAAGTGTATAATGTCTGTTTTGTACAGTTTCACAAAGTAGAGAAGCATTTATACCTCTCCAGCTTCCCAACATGATCTCAGAATCAGGATGAGCATTCTCTTTAAAGTCAGCAAGAAACAATACATCAGGGAAACCACACTTTCCCCAAGGGAAGAACTGACCTGAAAATCTCCTTGTTGAATTATATTTGTCTAACTGGTTGCTAGATTGTGGCTGATGTGATCTGAAACATAATTATTGTTTCAGCAGAGCATTTAATTAAGTTGAGCATCAGTGGTTTTAATTACCCTGGAAAGTTCTCTTCTTTTTCTATTACAGGAAAAAAATTACATAAGATTAAAGAAAAAAAATTCTTTAATTCTCTATTGATAGTGGAAAAATAGCTTGACAATCATGCAATGCATTTGAATGTATTTTACATCAGCTTGTGCAGGCTCCAATTATCTTTAGTCACTAAACCAGGGCTTACCCAGCATTTAGCTATAAAATGACTGATAGATTATTGAAACTCTTGGCTTAGCATATGCATCTCTTGGATATGCTTGTTTGTCTTGCCAACAGATTATAACTCAACACATAAAAGAGAAGCATAAGAAACCCAAAGCATTCAGAATTTGATGTATGCTTTTATTTCATTGTCTACATGCCTCACCATATAATTCAGTGATAATTTTATTTTTTACAGGGATTAAGTTCTCCTTTCCTGTTATCTGTGTTTACAGGACAACAAATATTTAGCAACCATGCCAATCTCTTGTCAATAAAATCTAAAAAAGTATATACAGTATAACTAAATACCAAATAACAGCTTTAAAGAAAGAATCTGAGAAGCCTAGCAAACAGTTGGTCTAGAGGCTCAGCTGTTCAGGCCGGATGAATGTCAGGGAAACAAAGTTAAACCTGCAGAGTTACTGTCTCCTTAAGCTTAGTTATTTTTTTAAAAAAACAACTTTGTATTCAAATGAACAAAGGTGCTATTTAGGCAACATGTAAATATCTGTGTTTCAAATTATATCTTTATTTAAATCTGACACACATTGGTTCCTAGCTTATTCACATCTCAAAGTGACACATTACATACTCAGATAAACTTCCCTGACCTCCAGCACTGAGCTGCTCTAATGTTTCAATTGACTGTTTCATGGGTAAGACAGTTTTACTTATTGTTAGCCACCCAATGTGGTGATTAAAATTAATGTATTATGAATTAACATATTTCTTCCCAATACTCAGCTTTGTCATTAGAAAAAGATAATGGCTATATATATCATAATTCTCAAAACCTGGTATCTAAATTTAAGTGAATCAATCTATACCTGGGTATTTATATAAAGTTCATGGATTTTAGCATGTTGATTTATTGGCAACTTCTGATGCTGATAACCTTCTTGGTGAGAAGATGCCTAAAAATGGATTCATATGTCTAGCTTTAGGGAGCTGAATGGAAGCTTCCAGGAGAAAGACTTTTTTCAGCCATAGTGTAATATATAAACTCACTATTCCTTTAGTGCATGTTTAGTAACCACAGTGAACTGCAGGTGAAGTATAAGCTTTTTATAAGCTATCAGATAGCTTATAAGATCATAATTAGAAATTTTGAATGTTATTTCTATCTTCTCCAAGTTAAACTACAATGTATTTATAACAGATTTCATCATCATTACTCATTAGATAACCTGCAAAGTCATATACAGTATCATTTAAAGACACAAACATAAAATACAATGTTCCATGCAGATCAGTGTTTACCAGTGTTGTATTTTCAACATGATTACATACAGACTATTTATGAGGTCCTACTAGTATATATTTTAAAATTACTCCCAAGTAAAACCACATTTTTGTTATCATGCAGTTTAAATACTTATTAAAAATCCAATACAGATGCTCTAAATAATCATATTGTAAGCATTAAATTTGAAAGGTACTGGATTACGATAATTTCAGAGAAAAATCTAGTAACTAATCAAATTAAGATTTTGAAGAGATATATAGTAAAATATGGGAAAACAGAAAAATTAAAGGACTCATTTCAAGAAAAATATAAATATCCTGAATTTGCAGAACCTGCCAAATAAGAAATTATTACTTAACATGACCCAAAGCCTCTCCATTCAAAAGAATTGTATGAAGGATTAATTGTATCTAGTAAGATTTTTTTTAAAACACAAAAGGCCCATAGATTTTTCTCTGAATTTTGAAATCCTGCAAAATTACTCCACAAATACAACAATTAATTTTAGCAGAAAATATAAAACAGATCTTACAATGAGCAGGCAAATATGAAGAGTTCAAGTAAAATTAATAGTAGGTAAAGTTGTTTTTCTCCTCTATCTGAATAGGCTTAAAGTTGCTCCAGGTCTTCACTAAAACTTACTTGGTCCTTAGTCGAGAAGACTGTGGCCTGTGTGTTACATCTGTCCTCTGTGACTATGGAATTCATACCCCACTCATCTATATTTGGTAACTGAACTCAGGTTTCAGCAGACTGCCACTATCTGGAATTCCAGTAGAAGCAACATTAGGCCTGGAAGTGGCCCAAAATTCTGTGTGCTTACTACTCAGAAATTCAGAGAACTTAGCCATTCCCTTTCTGTGCCTTTTTATGGTAATAATTTTTAATTTTTGTAAACAGTATTATTTTCATTATAATAAATAAAATTCTTTCCTTTTTCTACTAAGAATATTATAAAAATCAGTAGCTTCCTTGTGTATCTTAAGTTCTTGTAGAAAAGAAAAAACTAGAATCATTTAGGTTGGAAAAGACCCTTAACATTTTTGGAGTTATGAGTAGAAATGCAATAACTTTTTGTAATAATTGATAGTTATTAGTCTGTAACCATATACTACACTGCATAAATAAATGATCCTACTGAATTTTCCCATCTCAAGTGAAATAATACTGTAATCAGAAAAAAAGTATCTCCCTCAGAAAATACACAAAAAATCCCTGGAAAACATGTATGCTTTTAAAAATCCCACAACTAGGATGCATATATTAACATTGAAACAAACAAAAATCAGTTTTTGTTTCTATAGACCTATACAGCATAATGTGTAACAGAGTCAATTCTCCATTATTGTCTCTGCTACGGAAGAACTTTCACCTCATTAAAACTTCTGTGAGAATTTAGTCCCAGGGGGAAAAAAAAAAAAAAAAATCTGTCCAAAAGCACTTTTTCAAGCACATAATTTCTGTTAAAACTCAGTGAAAGGAAGAAGTAAACATAAAGATTGTTATGATTTATGAAGATATTGTGAAGATTAATCTACAGACTTTATCACATAGTTTCCCAAAATAAA
Source organism: Regulus satrapa (assembly GCA_013396955.1). Taxonomy (NCBI): domain Eukaryota; kingdom Metazoa; phylum Chordata; class Aves; order Passeriformes; family Regulidae; genus Regulus; species Regulus satrapa. Next base: position 51,118 of record VWZN01011137.1, read on the forward strand.
AGCAATGTGTGGGCAACATGGTTTCTGCCAGATTGCAGTCTATTGAAAGTCACATGCTCCAGAGGGGATAGAAGAAATCATAGCTGAAAGAAATGCTACAGACCTCTGCCCCTTCTGCCAGCACCCATTATATCTGCTCGTAGATTTGAAATAATTTTGTACACTGACATTTGCTCTTAGCTCAAGGTCTTCTAGATACTCCCTTGCATTTTTTACTAAAATTTGTTCCTTGGCAACAATGGAAGTGCAGTAGATGTACTGTTGTGACAGAAGTGTGCAAGAGAGTCAGACCTCCCTACAGGATCCAGACCATCTTTATGTACTAAGAAGTGCCAGTACCACACATTGTATTTCAGTGGTTGAGAGAGCTTGGCATCTTCATACAGGCAGTTACTGTCCCCTAATCCCAGCTCAAACAGATTCACTGCTGGACTTGGAATACAGCACAATGTATACAAATGTCATTTTTGCAGCTTAAGATCCTTAGCATGTTGTAATGAAATAAGTTAAAAGTATTTCATTTAATGTCACTTTATAGTGATTTTAGTGTTCTAAAAATGTCAAGCTGAAAACTGTGGTCAAAGAAGGAGCTGGTTATCCAAGAGTTACTATATGCCTAATTGTTAAGCAGTCACCCCAGAAAGTAAAATCAAGGTCCTTTTTCAGGTACACAGTATCTCCACTAAGTACCTAAGATTTTGCCACCTTAGAATGGGAGTCAAAAGTAGCCTGCATATAAACAGCAACAAGCTACCTTGGGCTATCTTCAACATTTTTTACAGGGAGTGGGTGGATGAAATCCTGGTTCTTGCAATCGTGTGTTTAAATTTTCACTTCTGGGAAGAAAATATATCTGCCTGTAGATGCTTGCAGAGATATTTTAAAATAAATTTTTCTTTTTTGAATATCAATAAAGTATTGTTTTGTATAAATCAAGTATGCCAAATAATTTTTGTACAGCATGATAGAAACATTTTCCCAGAAATGGAAAGATTTGTGTTCAATTAATTCCTCTTCAACTGTTCATTAAATACTCTCCAGAACTTGAAAACTTAACAGGGCAAGGTTTTATACAGTTCTATTAAGCCACGAATAAATTTTCCCAACATTGTTCTTCTGTTATTTAGGGAATACATATATCCTTTGATCTGTACTGAATATTTTGGAATCAAGACCTTCTATTTTTATTTCAGAAATAGTGTGTATTCTCCTTTATAAAAGTAGTAAAGGCAGTAAATCACTATAAACAAATAGCAAACAGACTAAAACTTTGGAACAGTTACACATTTTGCAAGATGCAAAAACACACTTTAATATACAATAATGTAACAATTTAGCATTTGCATATAATATTTTTAAATTAATAATAGCATCAAGCAAGATTAGAGATATACAGCTAATATGCTCACTCCATTCCTATTGCAGTATTATGGAAAATTCAGCTGATGAACAGAACTCCATGGAGATAACAGTTTTCAATACCAATAGATTTGATGGAACACAGCTGCAGTTTTCCTGAAATATTAATAATGGTTTCTAGCACTAGTCAGCTCAAGTAGTTCCAAATCTCATGCCAAAAAAACCATAAAACTATTCAGGTTGTACAAGTTTTCCATTCCATCTGATGAAGATGTTACATAATGCAAAAGATTTTCATTGTTAATTGCCTAAAACCTAAATACAGTAATAAGCTCTTTACCCTAATGATTAATGTACTTACCTGAGAAAGCAGAACACCTCTGTTATAGTCCTTTTTATTTTGGATCTTACTCTAAACAGCGACAGAATAAAATACAAGTAGATAGGCAATCTCCTTTCCAAGACCTGAAGTCAAACACCAGTATGAAAACTTCAAATAGAAATCTCTAAGAACTGCTTCTACTTTAAGCAGCAGAGAGAGATACAACCTCCTTTACCAGTTGCCACAGAAACCTCCAGTTATTTTGAGTTACTAACAGACATCTTTTTCCACCTCTGAAAGAGCAAAAAAAAAAGTCTGGTTCCTGTGCTTAAACAGACTGGCTCAATATCTTGCTGAGGCTCAATGCCATACATAGCTTTGTTCTTTAGTTTTCCCTCAGTATTAAAAAAAAAAAAANAATACATAGTAAATTGATTTTTTTACATAGCTAGAGCAAATCTATGTTTTCATAGAGTGTGTTGGAAATACCTATCTGCTATATATATATGAAAGTGTCAAATGTAGCAAGCAGTGTCAATGGTATTCAAACACAATTCTTCCAAGTTTCTCTGAGGATTTTCTTAGGAGTGCAGTGGGAAAGCTTATACACCTTCAGCTTTTGCTAGCTGTTGTATTGGTAATTGATCTGTAAGAAATACAGCAATTGTTAAAATTAAACTAAGAACAATAATAATAACTCCCAGCTTTCTTTTGCAGAATATTTCATCAACAAAGAGATTAAGGGGCAAGTAACAAGTTCATCAATAAGCTTGAAAATAGTACACTTTCTAGAATTACCACAGCTGTGAATAGGAAAGGAAACCATAAAACAGAAAGGAAGGCTAAGTAACTCACGAAGAACTAATACCATTCTGTAAAGTGGGAAAGAGATGAAAACCTCTCCATCCAAGATCTATAGTCTATCTAAGGCCTTGATGAGGCAAACCACCTCACACTTAGAAACTTGCCATTTTGCTTCCCTCATCTCACGACTGCTGGAACACTTGTAATATTATTCTGTCTCAAGATGTCATCTTTATTAACTTAAATAGGTGGACAGGTAATAATGAAACACATGTACAAACAACTACTTGACTGGTAAGTGCCTCCAGCATCCCTTAAAATTCCAAAGGAAATTTTTTTTTAGGAGTTTGCACCCATGTGCACTGTGATTAATACACTTTTGCATCTGCAGCTGTGAAGTACATTGCGCTCTCACAGATTTATCACAAAGGTGAAGACACATAGGGCAAAGCTGTTTGATCTTTGCCAATAAAGACTGTGCCCAGGGTAGAGATGTCTCTGACCATGTTACCTAAGAGTGAGTAGTGTCCTCAGAAAGGCAGTGCTGTCTGAGCCTGCCTCTTGCCAGGCCCTGTGTTCATCAGACTCCCTTCAGGCCATGTCACCATGACATGCTGGTTTCTGATCTTGCTTCACTCCCTGGCCAGGCTCTCTACTCATAGCCCCGCACATGCTCTGATGTGTAAGGCACTGAGGAAAAACATGGATGGGTTCTGGCTTTGAAGAACCCAGTGGGCGCCAGTGAATGGCAATGATGCTGGAGGTGAAGAGGTTCTAGCCACACCTAGTGAGAGTGGCTGCTCAGGTGGTACAGGCAGGGTGAGGCTCTGTGGCGAGGGACAGAGAGTGTGGAGCCTGCCTGTCAGTGTGGCTGTGGTGGCAGTGGGTACCCAGAGGCTGCTCTCAGCCTGTGGGATATGCTGCTGTGCAGTGCGCCATGGAACTGTGGCCACATCACACCCCTGGGGCCCATAGCTGTGCTGTGGAGTTGCGGCCACACCGCACCCATGGAACTCACTGCTGTGAGATGGCCTAGAGAAGGCCTTTTCACTGCCCGGTTGTATTAAAATATTTAAGGACTGTTATCTAGCGATGTCAGAGTAAAGAAATGAGGTGTCAACAAACTCTGAATTGACAGTCTTCTGTTATTCAAGTAGAAAGGCCATTCCACATTTTAGCATTTGGGAATTGTGAAAAACGAGGTTCACTTCTCTGTTATAAGGTTTATTAATAATAAAATAATTAGAAATATAATAAGGCAAAAACAGTTAGCTGGGTGTCTCTTGGCATACCACCAAAAAGAGCATACTCTCAAGGTAAGGTACTTTTTGTTAAATGCATTGACTTGTTACATATTCATACACTTTAATGCATTATTCAAGAACACCTCCCTTTCCCAATGGCACCGGTTTGTCCACTTTTTTGGTCATAAATTCTTTTCTCTGGACTTTCTGTCTTTCTCCCCTGGTAAGTTGTCTCTCAAGAATGTGAGAGAGATTTACTATCTGTTAAAAAAACAAATCCTGTAAAAAGATATTTACAACACTTCTGAAATTCTTTGTTAATAGCAGAACTAAACAATCACATTAATTTAGCACTACACATACTACTTTTCATTTTAATATTTGCAAAAAGCCAACTATTTCATAGCTATTTATAACAGGAATGTATACCAATAAGAATTTAAGAAATGTGTTACAGCTGATTTTAGTACAAAAACTTAAGAAATAAATTTTATGTTGAATTAAGAGGAGGCAAATGAGAGAAAGTTAAATGCAGGACTGATGCAATTTAATAAGGATAGAGAAAGCAAGGATAGAATTCGTCAGTGTAGCACATGGCAATATTATTGAGATTGTATAGTCTAGTATGCAAAGATTTCAAATTATATGATAAATTCAAGTAATCTAAGCTGTATCAGTTCAGTGTAGTCTTGCATAAATTTCTAAAGAAAAGAAGGGAAATAAATTATAGTTAAAATACTCTAGTGGAAACACTCTAGTGTCACAAAAGTTACATGCTAACTTAAATGAGCTGTTTGAAAGAAGAAAAGCCACCCATTAAGTTAGATAGCTAATTTTTGTCCCAACTCTACAAAGTAGAGTTAACACTAGTCTCTTTCTTAAATCTAAGTTTTCTTTTAAGAAGTCCATATACAAGACTTCTGCTCCAATTTTGTCCAGTTTGTTTAACTTAAATGCTTTGTGTTACTCTTCTCTCAGGTGCTTTTGTCCGTATGCTGTACATGTTAGTCATATCCATTATAGCTTTACCAGTTCTTCTATTTTAAAATTAATTACACTTGTTATAACTACCTTTGCTGTATCTGAAAAGTTACTCATCCCCCTATGCCCTGTGGAGTATGGAACTGCCTAATTTTAAGTGCTGCAGTCCTATTCCCATTAGATATTACCTGTGCCTCTGTGAAGATTATATTTCAAACAGAGCTGATTTTTTATTTTATATAAAAATTACTTGCACTTATGCATATAAAAATTTTCCCATAGTTGCCAGTGAGAAAAATTCTATATAGCATGTATCATCCTTTAATGTTATATGTGCTAAGATTTAGAGTTTCCTTTTTGTGAAGAAAATTATCTCTATTAGATCAATTTTAGCTGCAAGCTTATAGTGCATATTTTACATGTTTATATTCATAGCCAGTCATGTGGATTCCTTTATTAGCAAGAGAAATGTGTTTGATCCAAGCAAATAGCACAGACAGCACTGAAGTTCAACACCAGATAGAAGCTTATTTCTTTACAAGGGGATGAACTTTGAAAAATGAATGTGCTTCTTTAAACAAAATATGAGATGCTGATCTGTAGGAAGAGAAATATTTACTTCTCTTTCTCCTTTTATCATAATACAGCTTCACATTGCTTTACCTTTGTCACGGCTATTGCATGCAGTCTTTTGATTATGCCAGATGAATTCTTGTGGCCCTCTGGAACACTCCACCTGCCACCTAAAAACATCTGATGCCAGATAGGGGTAGACAGCTGTGTGTTGCTGTCAGAAGTCATAGGACTAACAAAGACAAATGTGCAAAAATGTGACATCCATACTTCTGGAAAGAGGAATGAAAGCTGAAGGAGTAACATGGAACAGCTGATTACTTCTGCTGTAAGCTTCAGTAGAACTAAATTAAAAATTAAAAAAAAAAAAGAAGTTAAACCACAGCTGGTTGTTTAGAATTAACTGCTGAGAGATTTGTCAGTCAGTAATTCCTATTAGGGAGACACTTAGCTTGGGGATATTTTTGGAAAGAGTTTCCCTGGAGTTGGAGAGACTTCAGGCCTTTTGCTTTTTTCTGATTGGCCAACAGACAGATGCTGAAAAAAGTGGTGGCAGAAATATTGCAGTCATGGTGAATATGACATAGACATGCAACAGCAACTTACTTGTTTTATGATAGGCTATACCATGTAAAAATAAAACGTAATTTTTCCTTTCTCTCTTTTTGTTGTGCAATTAAAAGTGATAAGACAAAGGACTGATTAGTGTCGGTTGAAAATACAACTCTCTGTGTTTAGAGTTTGGGAGCAGCATGTTCTACATAGCAAATGTTTGATGCCTTAAGACTAAAACCATGCAGTTTTTTTCCCAGGGTGAAATATGCTATGTACTTCTAATTTACAAGTAAATATGTTGTATTTAAAGAGTCTATGTCCTTCAAACAGAAATGTACTATTGCATTATATATTAATAATTTCCTTTTAGAGAGAAAATTATGAGTGGAAGTTTTTGCCCCTGGATGCTGGGTGCCCTGGGAAGCTCCCCAGCTGGGGGAGACCCTCTAGTCTCAGTCCTATGTCAGGAAAAGAAAACTCGCAGAACACTTTCTCTCTTCGGTCTGTAGGTTTATTGTTATCTTATAGAAAAACCTGTCTCTTTCCTCACCAGACTTAGCATGTGGGGAAACCACTGCCAAAATGGCTGAAGAATGCACAGTCTCAAGGTTTTTTTATAATCACCTTGTCCAAATAATTTTAGAAATGTATAATATTTTTATTTCTCTACCAATACTCATCCCCTATCCATCTATATAACTAAAGACTGTGGCAAACTTCCTCCAATCTCCCTGTGCCACCAACACTGCAGAAAATGGAGTAGATGAAGAAGCACCTTGGGGCGATGCCCTGTTCCTCCATCTTAGCTCCATACCAAAACACCCTAAAACCTAGGTTTCTCACTCTAGTGATACACTACACTAATCTCTTATTGATCTTAAACTTTCATGGATTCTAGTTTATCTAGAAATCTTGGAAGCCTTCTCCAGGGTGAGGGTCAAAGTCGGTGTTTTTCTGGAGGTCAGGGTTCCCCATAGTAGTCAGAGGGATACTCCACTTACCCTGGGTTCCCATATCATGTAGCGAACAAACTATTTTTGAAAACAGGTGCTTTTAGGAATTACATAAAGCAGGCCTCCAAGCTTTGAGAGAAGTGTTGTGGTTTTGGACGACAGGTATCTGCTAGGGAACACAAGAGTCTCCCTTGAAAATGGAGATTGAAAAAAACCCAACTCCCTCCCTTCGAATTATTCTGATTTCGAAATTAATGGGTGTTATAAATGGCTATTAAATAGTTGGCTTTTCGCAAATATTAAAATGAAAAATAGTATGTGTAGTGCTAGATTAATATGATTATTTAGTTCTGCTATTAACAAAGAAATTCGAAGTTTTGTAAATATCTTTCTCACAAGATTCTGGTTTTTAAACAGATAGTAAATCTCTCACATTCTTGAGATAAAGCTTATTAGGAGAGAAAGACAGAAGGTCTGGAGAGAAAAATTTATGACCAAAAAAGTAGACAAACAGGTTCCATTGGGAAGGGGGTTGTTTTTGAATAATGCATGAAGGTGTATGAATATGCAACAAGTCAATGCATTTAACCAAACGTATCCTATGATGGGGTGTGCTCTTTTTGGCAGCATGCCAAGAGACACCCAGCCGGCTGTGTATTTGCTTTATTAT
>VWZN01011138.1:16906-73825 GCA_013396955.1 Regulus satrapa
TCGGCGGCCTCGGAGCAGGGTCTGGGGCTGCCGGTGTGCGCGCTCCCGGGGGGGCTGAGCGCGCTCCCGGCGACGGTGGGACCACGGCAGTTTCGGTGCTTTCCCAAGTCGACATCCTCACTTTCGGGAAGATAGAGGGAAGTGTCCGCACTCCTGTCCGGTGAGCCTAGTGGCGCGGGCGGAGGCGCGAAAGCTCGTCCGAGCAAGTTTACGGTGGGTTTGGAACTTGGCGTTTGTTACCTCGGGCGTGCGGGCGCGGGGCGCTCCCGCCGGCTCCGCCGTCCTCGGAGCGCGTTTGTCAGGCGGCGGCGGGCGATGACAGACTGCCGGGTGGTCTGCTCCAGAGCTGCTACCGGGGCTTTGCCTGTTCTCCTGCTGAAGGAGGAGGGGGTTTCTGAGGCTGGCATCTGTAATGGTCTTGTCAGTAAACTGTTCTGAAAATCCTGTTGTTGAGCAGCGGAAACACATGGAGACCAAAGAAATTGTCACCGTGGTTTGGGGAGAGAAAGGGGTGCTTTCCCCTGCGGAATTCCAAACATTTCTGGTGTTTGGTGGGGTTTTTCTTTACATGTATGTAGAAGCCGATCCACTATTCTGTGGACTTACAACTTTTATGTTATGAAGTCGCTTTTAAGCAGAGTAACATAAAAAAAGAACCCAAACTCCCGTCTTGATATGCTCATGGACTGTTAAAAGTTTTAATAGGAGCAAGGTATCATGTAGATGTAGGCTCCTTTAAATATTTAGACTTAAAATATTTTCATAAGAAAATTTTAGCAGTTTATTTTTCTACTTTCCAAATATCATGTGTCTCTGATGCTAAACCGTAGTTCAATGCTTGTTTGGTTTTATTTGACTGCTACCCCTGCATTTTATATAGACTTCCTCAGGCAGAGTATTTGGCTTCATTCCACTGAAGAGTTATAGTGATATTCTGTGGGTTCGTGGATCCTAAAATTCAGTCTAGTAAAGAGAATATTGAAGTATAAATGTTGCTCATCTATGGTCTTACAGAAAAGTTAATTGTAAAACACTTGAAGACACTCTCTGAAAAATACCGCTGCTCTTCCCTTCTAAAATAATCCAATTACTATTCAGAATTTTTCTTGCATTCACGTCTAGGAGATTAGTTTAATATTGTATGCAGGGAAAATTTTTAATAAATTGTGCTTTTATGTGATGCAAGAATAGTTTGGAAGAAGGGCCCTTATGTAATCATGATTATACATGAAAAGTGTGTAACTTAAATTTTGGAGAAATATAACAGGCTGAGAAAAATATTAACTTACAATTCTGAAGCTTTGCTCTTATTAACTTTTTGGGTTATTTTCAACGGTCTAGTAAATTAGGGGAGGGGAAAAAAGACAACAGTACAGAAATATTAGATGCATCCATCTGATTAAAAATTGAAAGGGTTTCAATGGAGTGAACTCCAGATAAAAGACATTGTTTGGTATAAGAAATACTTGACCCTTTTGAGATTCTTTTGTTTAATATGTTTTGAGAAAAAACAATCCAAAATAACATAATCCAGTTAGCAGGTTAATACTGGTACTTCAGTCAAATCTCTTTGAGCTGGGAGTAACTATTCTCTGTTCAAATGAAAAAAAGAGAAGAAAAGGATATATTAATAGAAACTATATTTATAGTTATAAATGGGCACACAACAGCTGCTTTAGTAAACATCTGTTTTAAAAAAGCCCCATAAAATGTTAGAAAATTAAATAATAAATAACCTGAAAGTATTTTTTGTCATCTCCTAGCCCCAACAATTAGCAGATTATAGACCTGACTCAGTAAGGGACTCAGAACCTTTACCTTCAGTTAAAGTCAGTGAACATTGTGCAGACTGATGCCCCTGTAGCTTGATGCAAAAACTCCCACTAACTTGCATCAGTTTTGGATTAAGCCAAATAAAAGCTGAGAGTGCCCAGCAGCTTGGAGGACCAGGTGCTGTTTGTGAAGGCGCATTGTGCTATATAGACTTAAAAGACCAGAGATGGTAAGGCTTCAGGTCAGAACTGCTCTTACATTTATAGTGATACTGCACTTACTGTGCTTAATGCTGCGTTTCTATTATAGAAAACTCATCTCTCTGTCAGTGTACAAGAGAAACTATAAAATTTTTATAGAGAGCAAAATTATTATAGAGAAATCTTTTTTTTTTCCAAATGTTATGCAATTAAGTTGCGCTTGTGTAAGATTTAGAGGCTGACTTGAACTATACTGGGACTACACATTAGAGATTGTTAATAAGCTTAATATATCTATATAATATTGCTTTCTTTTAAGAATAACTTTACTGTTAGAATCTGTTCTGTTAAATGAATACCTGTAAACTTGTTAGGTATACTGTTTTAGCAAATGTAGTGATAATGTGCCTCCGTCACCTGCAGTTTGTGCAATATCAAGTGCAGAAAATACTGCCAGAAATAATTCTAGTGTTTATTAAAAAATCCTTGGTTGGCTGAAATAAATTTTTTACCCTAGGCTAACTAGTTAAACAATAAGTCCTTTCAGGATACCTGCATATGATTCTTTTTGGACTGAAGAGTGTCTTAAAATAAATGCTTTGTCTTTCTAACAGAGTAGTATTATTTGCAAAGAGTTTTAGTTCATAGAAAACATTACAGGGACCCGAAGTTAGAGTTGGGGTTCGCACTGTCTGCTGAGGAATTATAAGAAAGCTCTAAACCTTTAGTTTTTTTGAGGTAACAGAGGCTTTAAAGAGGTTACCATTGTAAAAATGTGTCACTTTAACAGCCTTTCCTGAGTTCTAAAACTGATTAATTGTTGTGTCTTATAAAACCTGATTTATTTCATACTTTTTTTCATACCAAGCATTACCATTATGAAACTCTTCTTATAAGTGAGATTAATGTTTCTGAGCAAAGAAGCGGTTTGGAGGGCTGTATTCATTTTGAGTGCTATTCTAATCAATTTCAGATACAGCATTTCACAATGTATCAGTCTGCATCCAAACCTGCCTTATTATGTGGAATTAACTTGTTAGTGATTGATAGAAAGCCTGCTCAATCTCCATACGTGATTTGTTAGAAAACAAGTGTTCCAGGTTCCAGGAGTTTGGGTACAGGGTCAGGCAACTCAGGTGCCCATTCTGTGGCCTGACGGAAGCTCAGCAGAGAAGTTAGGAAAAATGCTGTGCTGCTCTGTTTTGGTTTTTTTTTTTGAACCTAAAAAACCCAACAAACACCAAAAATCCTAAAACCAAAATGCTGCACTTAAATTAAATGTTCCTTACTGTGGTATTTGGCTTCACAGACAGTCTGAAGTGACAGGTATGAGGCATAGACAGTGTCTTTGTGCATCACTACATGCTGTTACAATGCATTTCTCCTGCTTTATTTGGAGGAATAGCTTCAGTGTTTGAAATCAAAACTCGGAAGGCTAGTTTCAGGTGACTAGGTGCACACCTCCTGCATATTGCCTGCATAGTTATTGAAAGATATGCTGATGCTATTTTTTCCTCTTTTAAGAGGAGCAAGGGTTGTACTTGTTTCAATAGCTAGTGAAATATTTGTACATTCTGTATGTGCACCTTTTGGTCTCAGCTTCACCACTGTTTAATTCTTAACCAATAGGCAATGGTCACGCACTACTGCTGAGTGTGATGCACAAACATTTGAAGTGCAGGAAAAAAATCCTTCCTCAATAGTTAGAGAAAAATAAGTTAAAGGCCAAATTTTAAAAACATATATGAGAAACCTCTGAAAATGGTAAAAAGTTCTAAGAAGATATAAATGTATGCATCTATTAGGGATATAGCAATTTAAATCTAAATTATAATTATTTGTTTCTTGCATGATGTGCTAATTGCATTTCAGTATATTTTTAAAGTTTGCATATTGGACTCATTGCATCAGTCTTTTACTTCAAGTATGCAAGTAAACAGTAACAGAACGTTGCAACTGAAGCATTGCATAAAAGTATTTCTGGTCTTATGCAGATCAGAAGCAATAAAATCACAAAATATTTATGAATACCAGGCTCTAAGTGCTTCTCACCTTTTAGTTCAGTCTGGCTTTTTGGAATAAACATTATTTATACAGATTCATTTTAATTTTACTACTGAACAAATATGAAGAGAATAATATCTTAAACATATAATAAAATGAAGAGTACAGCATAAACTCTGATTGTCTTCTTAGATGCAAGTTTGTCCGCGTGTTCCATACTTACATGTTATGGGCAATTTGCTATTGTTTTAGTTGTTTTACATTTAGTTTAATGTTTTACATTCTATGCAAAGCTGATGTTTGGATGACACAAGGTTGAAAAGTAGTTTAAAGTCAGGAACTGTTTTATGCTGATATTATGCTGCAAGTATCGCAAAGATGTGGGTGTGCTTTTATAATTTAGACTGAAATTCAACATATAAATTCAAGCCTAGGTGACCTAATTATTTTGAATTTTGCAACTGGAGTCTGTAACAGATTGAGGTTGTTGATACTTGGTGTGTATGTTTGTGTCTACAAAAAAAGTTAATTGCAAACATCAGTGCCTAGATATATCGAAAGCAAAACAGTAAACTAGAACCTGCAAAGTGCTGTACTAAATTGAGCACTGATTTAAGTACTCTGCAAATCCACTGAAATCAGCTAATTAGCTGGATTGTCATGTAGTAGTGAACAGGGAGGCTGTAGTGGAAGTTTGTGTTAAAATATCTTAACTGAAATGCGTGTTAAAAGTTATAGTAACTTTGATTCACTTTTACAGTAGGAGTTCATGAATGCAAATTCAATCTTGGTGTATAAGAAAAAACAACTTACCGACTTGAGAAAATATTTTCTTAAATTATTTTTGTTTACTTTCCTGACTTTTATATTTTTATCACACTGCTAGTAAATCTTTAAAATGAAAATCTTAACATTCACTAGCTATGGATTATAATTATGTGATTATATAGTTTCTATGCCTCTTTTTAGTTCTCCCCCAACATACTTCCATTCCATCCCCGACAAAATGCTGGAATGATTGCAGAAATTTTTACTTCAAAACAAATTTGCCAACTTGGTTTACCCTTTCAAGTAATTTATTTTTAAATCAAGGAGAATATATTTTATAATGATGGCCTAAAATCTGTATTCTATAAAACTTTAAATTTCATGAGTTAAGATTTGGATATGTCTTTTGCATCTGAATTAAAGAAGTGTAAAATTGCAGCCTGCAAAAATCTTAAGATATTATGACTTCAATTTTTCCTGTAATAGCATAGAAAAACATTCAGAAAAGCAGCAGTTATTATCGTAAAAGCTGTCTTGGTGTGGAACTTAAAATGTGTTGTGTTGAAATCAGTTGTGCTGGTGGTGTTACTTTTCAACATTGTATTGAATTTCTAATAGTATTCTTGACAGCGGTTAAGCCAATGTACAAAGAAACTAATGTGTCTTATTTCCTTATTTGAGTCTTGACAATTTTTAGTGTTTTAAGAAAACTGTCAAGGGTAAAATTGGTAAAATACAGATTTTAAAAATTTTTCTTGGCAGGAGTTGAATAATAAGTTGCATGTGAGGATTTTTAGAGGAGGGGGAAGAAATTAATCACCACATGATTTATTATAGTACAGCAATAGATTCCTAAATCATAGAAGTCCTTGATACACTTTGACTGGATCATGGAGGGGGGTGGCTATGTAATGGTTGAAGAAATCATCATTGCTAATAAGTGTTACTTTAGATTAGCAAATGAAAGACTGCATAGTCCTTCAAAGGCCTCATCCATTCTCATTATAATCCTTTGAACATTTGTCTGACCTTTCTAAAGAAATTCTACAGAAACTTTATGCTTAGGCTTCCACATAAATAAACTGACCAGCACTTGTCTCAAGAAGTTTGTAATCTAATGACAGGAGCAATAATGCATCTTTTAAACACAAATATATCAAATGTTTCTCACCACAGCAAATTGTTAATTTATTTTGGAATATCACAATGTAATACTTGAGACTAATGAATGTAAAGCAGCTTTTTAAAAGCTGCTCTCACAGCTCTCTAACAAAAATCTGATACCTAATTGTATTGCTAATATTTTTCCTCTCAGCTTTGTTATGGTTTATACCTATAGAAAGCTGGGGTAGGTGGAGTAGTCTTGTTTTCAAGGCTGCGCGTGTGAGGGTTTGTGCAGCTAGGACGTGCCCAGTTAAAGCAAACCAGCGTAGCTCCACTCGCCTCAGTGAAGACATTGCCATTTACCTTCTGGGTCATGGCATGTAGGGCTATGCCCATGAAATGCTTTCAATTTAGATTTCACTTTAATTCTTTTTTTTAAATTTTATTTTCTTTTTTTAAATTTATTTTTTATTTTTATTTAATTATTTTCTTTTATAAAATGCATTGCTTATATGAATAGGCTTTTTGGTGACTCAAAATTATCATAGTTCAGATGGGGGTTTTTTTTCCCATTAAAAGAAAAATCCTTTTATTTTAATAGTAAACTTGTCAAAGCAGAAAATAATTCATTTTATTAAATCATTAAAAAAAATACATTCTTTATTCATACTGATGAATATATTCAAATATTTGATGTCTCCCTACCTCTTTTAAGAGAGATTCTTGATTTCAGTGTCAAAAGCTTGAGTGGCAGCATCCAAACCTATGCAACTGGAACTGAGAAAAGATACTATATTCCACCAAGTCAGCTGTTTGAAGTCTTGGTTACAAGTTGGGAGTGTTTGTGTATTTCTTAAGCAACAAAGGCAGAGTCACTGGCAGTCCTTTAACATTGAGGCAGCAGTTACTAAATTAGCATTTGTTCACCATTGTTCCTGTGAAGGAAGGCAGAAACGTATCTTTTAAGTAATGAAGGAACTGGAGAAATGCTATACCTCTGCAAATTATTCGGCTTAGTCCAGACAAATAAACAGGTAATTGAGAGTGCTGAGGAGTTTTAGGTTGCGTTTGGTATATCAGACTGATAAATTTGAAATCCTCAATTTTTTTTCCCTCCATCCATAACTACTTAGAAAATTGAAAATTTAGGCAGAAAAGAGCCCTTTAGTGTTGTATAGGTGGTAGGAAGTATTATATTTCATATCTTGCTTTGCTGCTGATATGCATACATGCACATGTGTTTTGGATTGTCTAATCTTCACAATGTTATTACTTTGGGTTTAGTGTAACTTGATGGCAGATGAATGAAAAGCTGTCCTGGCAGATTTTTTTTTTTAAACATAGATGTGTATCTGTGCATGCGGGTACTTTGAACATTCAACAGTGATTTAGTAAACATACAGTACAAAATTACAGGAGGATTTGTGCTTTTCCCTTCATTTGTCTGTCAATTGCTGAAGTTCCTGATTTCTGCACAGACCAGTGTATTGGGCGATACTTAAAAAAAGAAAAAAACAAAACAAAAACAAACTTAGGGTCTGAAGTCCACGGTGACATCTCAGTGTGTGCTGGGAGCACAAATGCTCCTCACCTATCAGGAGTTTTTCAGTCATTTCTGTATTGATAGAGTATGAAAAAACACCCACCTAGTAATCCAATCTCTCTAAACTGTAACTCAGAAATAAAGCTATGAATGACTGTGCTCTACAGGAAACCTAGAAGTACTAAGTGATTAGAAAAGCACTCTTTCTTTCTTGAGTGAAGAGTATCTTAAACTGAAAATAAAGTATCAACTATTACTTAGCATGAAATAATTATAATTATATTTAGAAATGTTTTAAGTAGCTTAAAAATGCATAGCTGCTTTTATTATTCTTTTAATAATTTCATGTTAATTGTGGAGTGATACAGGGTTAATTATATAAAATGTTAGCACTTTTAATGATATGTTTAAGAACAGTGCAGACATTAAATTCAGTAAACTGAATATGTGGACCTCATAAATAAACGCTGAATTATAATACAAAGCACACCATGACCAAATTAATTAGTATGTTTAATCTAGTGAATTCCAGCTAGGCTGCATACAATATGGACATGTATTTAACTTCCAAATTTAATATTAGGTGCATAAGTCAATTCTTATTAATCAGTGCAAATCAGTAATAGAAATGTAATATATCTGGGGTTTTACATAAGCTTTTCTTTTTAAAGAAGATGTATTAACATTGTTTGAGATTTTAAATATTGTAATTATAAAAAAGTCTGTGGATAGGAATGTTTCCCATTTTCTCCCCATTGTTTGTCATCATCAGCAGGTGGAATTCCCGAGGTCCAAAATAAAATATTCATTCAGTCAAAATGGCGACGCTCATTAAAATTCATTCAAGGATCTAGGGCAGAATATTTTGTATTTGCTTATTTGATGCTAAATTTTCTGTTGCTTGCTTTGCTGTAATTATTGTTATATCAGAATTTATTTATTTGGGTAGCGTTTAAATGACAGTAGAATAATCTTGATTTTTTTTCATTTGAAAACTTTTCAAAAAAAGTGGAAAATAAAACACTAATTTTTTAAAATAAACTATGAATACTTTCTGTTTTTCTTTTTGTAAATTACAGGTATTAGTTTTTGTCACGTTAGCTATTGGGCATACAGATGTTCTTGAACTCATCCTCTGAATTCTTAAATGTGAATTTAGAATAGAAATAGGAAATTGGGTGGTATTGAGTCTAGTTTTGAAAACCTCTAAATAATCTGTTCAGTTGGTAGTTTCAGGGGCTTCAATGAGATTGTGTAGTGAATAGGCATTGTCCCTGTGATCAGTGGTCTATAGGCTTAGGCTCATTGCTTTCTGAGAATGAATGTCTTGAGAATAATCACCGTGTGTTTCCTTCGGTTTTTTTCTTCATACAGGATTACACACTCTGCCTGTAACCTTTGATATAAATCTACCTTTGCTTTGTGTTCTTTTTTTTGTAAATACTTGACTAGAAATGAGTTGATGGACTGCTCCGTTTTTGTGGAGAGCCCATAAAGCCCAGAATGGGCTGACTGCACTCTGGTCTTCAGTCAAACCTTATTGTTGAATGTATTTAGGATGATTTCCACTCCCATTCCTAGCGTTTGGAACAAGCAAATCCAATAACTGTTTATTTGCTGAACCACCCAAAGGAGTGCATTTGTCCAAAAGGGGGCACAGTGAGGTTACGCCTGTGCTACCATGTTAAACACGGTGCTGGAGCTTTCCCACGTGCTGGGACACCATCATCTTTGTGGCTCAATTCTTAAAGAGCTCCCTTACGGCATTTTGATCTGTACCGATTCATGGGACTCCCAAACGATTATTTGGCATGGTTTAGCAGTTAAGGCTAGAGATGTATTTGTTCTGGGGACAATTCCCATTAAGCACTTTGCTTTCAGCTTCCTAATTTAGAGGTTAAGACTTGTTACTAGTACAGACCTGATTTAATTAGACCGGCTTTAAGCACAGTTTTGGACAAGATGACCTCCAGAAGTCCTTTCCAACCTAAATTCTTGTGTGATTCCAAGCCTTTTTGTTGCACTCCTCGCAGTCCTTCTTGAGAGTGTTGAATTTACTATTTGGGTATCACGCTTGAATTCAGTGTTGCCAATGGTAATTCTATTGACTACACTTCCAAAAATAATTGTTTAACAGGCTCAGAAGTAAAATAATCGTATTTGTGCTTTAATCAGTTTAAATTAACAAATATTGGTGTTTTATAACCTGTGGTAGGAGGTTTTTTTCCACCCTGCTTATGTAAATTGCGCCTATTAAATTAACATGAGGATTTCTGGGAGTGGACAAGCATAAAGAGGACTCTCTGTGTTAGAATCATTGTTAGGTGCAGTAAGTTTTTCTGCACTAGAAACTTGATACAATTAATTTAAATATTAAGTAAAAAAGTAGCTTCATTTTAGTCTATACACCTGCTAATTTTTGCATACTGCTAACCCGACAGAATTTAATTTTACTGGTTTATAATAGGTGCACGACAGCTATCTGTTTATGGGCAACATCATGCAAGAAAATCAGCTGCAGATAAACAGCTTTTTTGTTAAGATTTTTATTGTGAGACTGGATTAAAGAAGATATTAAGGTGATGTTTTATTATGAGAAGCAAATATCTAAGGGCCTTTAAAAGCTTTTCTTTTTGTGTGGTTGGTTAAAGAATATCCAAGAGTAACAAGTTACAATGCTAGGTTTTTTAATACTAATTAAAATTAATTTTAGAAGTCCACTAACCCATCACTTTTTGTCTGTGGAGGGGCTTTGCTTGCATCTAGCCTAAATGAAAGCTACATTGCCAGATATCACACTGAACTGTCATAAACCCACTTGCAATCCCACGTGGGCTGTAGTTCAGTGAACCCAAGAGGCTGAACAAAACCAAAAAGAGGTTTCTTTGCAGGACGTTCTTTGCAGTGCCTCAGTGTCATACCCAGTCCGTGGAGGAAAAGAAATGAAGCAGCCTGTAAGGGGTCTTCTTTGCCTAAGATTAGGCACCCAAATGGGCAATCTTTGTGACGGTGTTTAAGGCGTGTCATGACCTTCTTGCCACTGCTTTGAAAGCTGGACACTTCCTGCAGCAGCCCTGCTTTGAGATGCCTGAAGCGTAGTCTCAGTTTAGTGATTTAAACTAAACAGACAGCATTTCATACGTGCTGCCCCAACCAAAACTGCACCAACCACTATGAAAGCATGTAAAAATAGTGTGGAAGCTAAGGGTTTCTTTGTCTGGGATTAAGGTAATTATTTTCAGGTTTGCTTTTTAAATTGATATTTTTAAATATTATAACTGAAATCATATTATAGATATTTCAAAACTGTTTCATCAATGATTTGTAGGTTGAATATTTTCCCCAGGTTAAAATAGGACATTGACTTCTGCATTAACATACAGGAGCTGCAGACTAGAAGCAAATGTTGCTTCAAATATATAGAAGGTTTCGTGTTATTAATATGAATTGCATTGGTGCTGTTTCTGGGGAAAAAGCTTTATAAATTATTTGCTTATAAACAGATAAGCACTGTTTCTATTGGTATTTTGAGTATTTTTGCTAAATGCAATTCAAAGAAGTTTAAATAAGAGTGTGAAAAAATTGGGTTAACTGTATATAACTATTAAAACTGTTTGAGCTCACTGATATTTTCAAAAATGTAAATGGACAGTAGATGTGGACATTTTTCCCCTCTCATAGCGTTACCAATATATTTAGTTTCATTTCGTATCCTACAAATCAAAAGTACCAGGGTTTCTAAAAGCTTGGTTTTACTATTTCTTCTTCCTGCTCTCCTGTGCCATTCACATAACTGCTTCCCTCAGCCTTGTTAGGTTTCTCCCTGATGGCTGGAAATGACTGTTAGATATCAATTTCAACTTGCAGAAGATGGGTTATACAATTTTTGGGTGACAAGCACAGGAGCTGTTTGTTCTTCTGTCTCCTCTGTGGTGGTTCATAACTGTCTTAAAAATCAGTAAGGTGGTGTTTTGATTAACATTTTAAGCTTTTATAGGCTGATAGTATATCCTTTAGAAATAAAAAATTGCCATCCTGCATTCTGTCCTCTCTGTTGCTCTCTCCCTTGTTGTAAATTCAGCTCTTTGCTTGTCTGTATGATGAATTCAGAGCAGCAGTATAGTTAAGAGAATTTGAATGCTTAATTTTCAATTTTTAGAAATTTCATTTCTTTTTTGCCAGATAGTTAGTAGCACTGACCCAATTTAACAGACAGCCACAGCATAGTAGTAGGTGTAGGGCTGGAATATAAGGAGGATAGGACTGCATTTTTAGTTTGTTTTCAGGAAGGGAGTAGCACACCACCTACATTTTCCTTACTTATTAAATTAGAAACACCTACAGGAGAAAAGTAGGTCCTAGTTTGCAACGCATGTTTTTTACTCTCTGCGAATTGCTCTGTTTCATGCTCAGCATCTCAGCATAAAACCTTTGGGACTAACCTAACCAAGAGAAACCATAAATAAAAGAGAGGAAATTGAAATACAAGACTGCCTTTTTTCTTCCCCCTCCAATAACTGTATGTGCATTCGTATAGTAGGACCACAAGGTTGCTTGGTGGGCTTGTTTCTCCCTGTATATACCATTTTTATAGAAGGAAAAGCAATGATACTGAGAGTCCAGAGGAGGGCCACCAAGATGATCAGAGGGATGGGATGAGGAAAGGCTGAGAGATTTTGGATTATTCAGCCAGAGAAAGCGAAGGCTTTGGGGTAACCTAATCTCCGTCTTCCAGTATCTGAAGGGGTCTTGCAGGCTGATTGGAGAGGGACTTTTTACAAGAGCATGTAATGACAGAGGAAGGAGGAATGGCTTCCAGCTGAAGGAGAGTAGGTTTAGCCTGGATGATAGGATGTGAGGGTGGCGAGGCACTTGAGCTGATTTTTCAGGGAAGTTGTGGATGCTCCATCCCGTCTTTAGGGCCAGTCTGGATGATGCAGCTCTGAACAGCCAGGTTCAGTGGAAGGTATCCCTGTCAATGTCAAGTGGGTTGGACCTGCGAGTTCTTTGAGATTCCTTCCCACCCAAGCCATTTTGTGATGAGTGATTCCATGCTTCCCTTGCTCCCTATTCAAGTTGCATTAATTCTTTAGCAGCAGGAGGGATGTCGCAGCAATTGCCACTTGTTTACAGAGGATGTAAAAGGCCTGATTTCTTTAGCCTATGTACTTTGGTATTTGAGTTTTTTAAATAGTAGATGTTGCCAGTAGTGTCAGTGCTATCAATACCTGTGTTGGTGGTTTGTGCTTTTTGAAGTTTTCAAGGAAAGACTAACCTGGAATTGATTGCTTTGTCTGAGAAACAAACCTGAAAAAGAGGAGATGCAGCTATTTATATACCTTTTCCCTCTGCCCACCTATTTCTCTTTCCAGACATAGATATATATAGGGATCATAGGGGTTTTCACATTTTAACCCTTCCCTTTAGTACCAGCTGATGTGACAGCAGGTAATGCTGCATTCTGTGATGGACTTATGGTTATGCCTTGTGCAGCCTTGCTGTTTGGAGGCAGCACAGTTCAGTTTCCTGGAGAAGGTCATCATCACTTAGCTATAGGTTATGATGCTGAAGCTTTTATTTTTCCTGTTGGTGCTGTTCTGTTACCCGTGAGCAACAGATTCATTGGATCAGACGAGGGCAAAGAAGGGGAGATGTGTCATTGCAGCCTGATGCTTAGGGCATGCATCTGAGAATAGGAAAATTCACAGCTTCTTTTAATCTGCCAGAAGTGTCCTTTTCCTTCATTCCTGGTGCTGATGTGAGAGTTGGTATGCCTTTGGGCTGAGCCACAATTTATCTGTCTTAAAGAGACACATTGATACACACATACATACACACATACGTACACACATACACATGCACACACAAATAAATATATATATATATTTAAAAATAAAAATTCCCCTGTAGTTAATTTTCCTCTTCTTTTTTTGAGTTAGTCTTTCCTAGCTCCATTTGTGAAATGTCTCTTTGTGCCACAGTACAGTTGCTAGTGCTGGCACGCAAGAGGAAGGAATCGGTAGCTGAGGCTGGGAATAAGAAATTGCTAAGAGGGCTGGAAATGCACTTTTAAAAGGGATTATATGGTATTAAAACATGTATCTACAACATGAATGCATAGATACTTAAAAACTAGGATGGAAAAACATTACCACTTCCTGTTTATAAGGCTTGTTACCACTTTCCTAGCCCAACTCTGAAGCCAAAGGCGTGTGTACCTTTTTGGACTAGGCTTTTGTTTTTCTCTAAGCAATTGCCAGTTTGGCCTTTGGGTCAGATTGTGGTTCATATGGGACTAGTTTTATACATGCAAAGGGAAGAAATATATAATGAAAAGCATGTGGCAAAGTAAACAGTTTCAAATTAAATATAGTAGATTTAAAAATTTCTTTATTTCTCGTGCTGTAAGTGGTACAGTGTTTCTGATGTAATTCAGCAAATTATTCCTGTGTGCATGGGTACCTGAGCCTGCCCTCTAATCAGTTACGGGCTTGTCCCCCCAGTGAGAGCAGAACTGCTGTCAGTATGGGTTGAAACACAAATAACACTCCAAATCTTTTTCAGCTGTTCATGAATAGAAGTTACCAGCGGAATTGATTACACATCATAAAACTGATGGAGTTCACCCTTATTTTACAGACCTGAGTACTGAGGCAATGAAAGGCAATTTGCTTATAGGACAACAAGAGCTTAGGAGCAGGGCCCTCATATAACATGACTCCTCCTTAGGTGGTGTGGAGGATAGTTCATGTTCTTTATAGTCTTATTTTTGGGTCATTCTTAATTTTGACTTGGTGCACTCATTTGTCTTATAGTTTTCTGGTTTTCAGTTGCCTGTCCTGAAATATAGACATGTTTTAAAGGGCAAAACATTTTCACTCCATTCCTTTTGTTTGAAAATCATCACCACTGTTGCTTCCTAGTTCCAGTGTGATTATGTTTCTTTACAGAACTTTGCTGGGTATATATTAAAAAAAAAAGAGGTGCTGATTAACCATGTTTTTAATAATTTTAGGTGACAGACTCAGCAGCTCACATATTTTAATACTATCAATTCCTTGCTACTGCTATCGGTGAAAACAGTGATTGTTTTAAAGTGTACATGGTAGCACAGGCATGGCCTTGAATTAAGTAGTCTAAAAAATATTCCCATTATTGTGTACGATATGCCTTGTGAATGTGGATTTGCTGGGGTTTTTCTTGTAGCTGCACCTTACCCTTTAAAGATATGAATCAAAGATCAAGAAGTCATTGAGGAGAAATGTGCCACTGATGCTCATGCCCTATAACTTGGTAGTAGAAGTTTGTTGTTTTGCTGTTACAGAACTGTTATTAGGTAGTTGACATCACAGATTTGTATAGATCACAGTTAAAATGAGTAAAAAAATATCTTATTCCATTTTCTCAAGAGTATAAAAAGATGCATTAATAGCAATATGAACATATTTTACCAAGTCCTACAGTCTGGTAAAGATCTTATGACTCGGGTTGCCTTTTTGGATCACAAGCTTACTTCTTGATGTATAGTTGCTACTTAAGAAAATTTTTATGTTTTCTCAGAGATGAGATAGTTATCAAAAAAATGAAGTTTTCGAAAGATAAAGATACTGACAGTATTTAGAGCTTGACCATGCTTCTCTGTAAAGGAGTGTTGAGGAACAAAAAAAAAAAAAAGATGATGACATAGAATAGTGTGTTTCACCCACAAACCAGTCCCAATAACCTTTACAAAATAAGACTAGATGGTGATAACTCTGGCAATTTTCTGTTTCATTTAATGAGTCCAAGCTAAGAGGTGTTCCAGTCTAGGTATGTATTGTTGGGGCCTAATGTGTTTTTACCCTTACTAGTTTATACACTAGAGCAGTTAATGTTAACCTGGTTTCAAACAGTATGAGCTAAGCTGTGCTGGGTTGAAAGAGGCTGGCTGGAGGTGTCTGAGCTCCTGGTTGAACAGAAGATTGTGTGCAGTGCTCAGCCTCTTCAGGTCTGTACTCTGCATATGTTGAAAAGTCATAGGGTAGAAGATGCAGCTCACCAGACAGGATTATTATTCCAAAGGGGGAAAAAAGATCTCTAGAGAGTTCCCAGTCAGGTGATGTTTTAATTGTATATTTAGAAAGTTCTTATATGACAACTGAGATGAAAAAGCAATACTCATTTAGTGTGTAAAACATTTAGACTCCAAAGTCTCATGTGCTTTGTGACATTAAGGAACATTTACTTGAAAAGAGAGAATGTTTCATCCATCATCTTTCCTCTGACTTCAGTTATGCAATGTCCTTGGATCAATTTGGAGAAGTAAGGTGAGGGAAGTAAGATTTTTTTGGGTTTTTTTTTAAGCTGTCTTTAGAAAGAATCATGTAGTGAACTGTGAATCATGAACTACATCTTTGCCTCCTTCTTTATTGCATGGGTCATTGTTCAGAAGGCCCTGGAATGAATGCATTGTCCTCCAGAAAAAAAGATATTGAATTTCAGTTCTAAGAGATGTCCTTTCTCTTTCTTTTACTGTTAGCTCATCATTAACAATTTGTTGACTGATATGGCTGGCTTTGATTTGTCTGTAAGGATGGCTAGTTTATTTTGTGACTCTTCCGGTTTGACTTTTGTAGGCTACTCTGACTCAGTTCCAGTTTAATTTAAATCCTTATTCTCCACGTTTTTAGTGTCATTCTTTGCAGCTTTCTGATTTCCATGTGCCCTTCTTATTTTGAGGTGGTGTAAAAAAACATCTGTCTGACTAGAGAGTTTTTTAGTGTTTAGTTTTACTGAAAAATTTTATGTATTACTTTTTTTGCTTGAAAACACATGATACCTAGTGATCCTGTTTATCTGTTGTCATTATTTCTTGTTTTAGACTTTGTGCAGAGCACAGAGCCCCTCTAGGCAATGAATTCTCAAGAGCTGGAGTTCCTTACTGCGATTGCACAAGGAGTGGGTGTGTTCAGGATGGAGATTAAAGCTTGCTCAGTCGGTGTGGGGTTAACAAATGCAGTGGGCAGGAGGAGAAGTCATACTGTTCTGGCACTGATGCCAAGCAATTACACTGGATGGCTTTACAGACTTTACCAGATTTGAGGACCAGATAATTGAATCTGCTGACATCCATGTGAATCGTAATGATGCAGCTCAGTCCCCCTGATTTTAGTGAAACCAAAATATTTCCTCCTGAGGTGAGGAATCGAGGTGTTTGGCTAGATGATCTGGTAAAGTGAAACTCTGACCGTGAGACTCTATGCCTGCGGAAAGTGATATTGCATAGATATGTAAGTATTGGGGTGTGAGTGTAGGATGCTGTGTCCTTCCTAAGCAGTACAGACATTTTACTTAAGCTGCGTGAAGGTAGGCTCGTGCCTGGGAGGTCTGTGTCACAGCAGCAAGCGTGCTTGGAGTAATATGTCTTCAAAAGCTGACCTAGTCTGAACAGTGATGGGAGAGTGACCTTGCAACTGTGCATCTGCTCTAACTTTGATACAGGGGTCATTTTATATGTTGTTTCCTTTGTAAATCAGGTTGCCTGTGCCTTCTGCAGAGTCTACATTTTTCTGTTTCAAAATACTTTGTGCAAACATCATTTTTTACCTTAGATTGCAGAAATGCATGAGATACAGGGATATATTGGATTTGAAAAGAAACAAAGCTAGTCTTTGTAATTCACCAGCCTATTCTTTTTAGAGTATTATGTCACTAAGAAAATGTTTTACTTATTTATATAGCATGCAAGTATGTAAACATTTACAAGAAAAAAGAAATCATTTTTCAGATACCTGTTCCACCATTTTGCTCTTCTGTTTTTTCCTCCAAATTGTTACTGTGCATTATAGTTGGGGTGTGATGTCAGATGTGCGCAAACCCCAAAAATTTCAAGGAAGATGGGTTTTTTTTTTTATCATACTGTATATAAAGTTTTGCCGCAGGACAACTTACTCCCAATGGCAGGGCACTGAACAGCTTGCATCTGTGGGAAAGTGGTAGCAAAATTGATGGAACAGTCTGTTCCTGCCGATGTTCATTTCAATGCCCCAGAATACGGTTTTCAGCATCTCTGCTGCCAAAGCATACCCCGAATTGATGGGACAAAAGGAACAACCTGGATCTTCCATGTGTTAAAGTGAGGAAATGAAATCTTAAATCTCATTTAGGTTTGGAATTAGGTGTATTGGCAATGCCTGTGGAGTTCAAATGGGGAAAAAGATGAGTCTCACTCCTCCCTATCATACAGCTCTCTGTAAGGGGTTTGGAAGCATTTAGTGGAGGGGAGAAGCAGAGAGCTTTTCTTGCAATAGCCAAAACTGAATTGAAAATGAAGGGAAAAGTGGATGACATGGAAGTCTAATGAAAAAACATGTTGAAATTAAAATGCACCTCAGGAAATATTTAAGGGAAAAAGATTCTGTGTCATCTGCAACAAGAAAGCATCTCTGGTATTATTTCAAGCTCCTCATGTGATCTGCTGAAGCACTGAACTTGCTGGGGCAGCCCTAATTATCATCTCATTCTTTTGCAAGGGTTCACAAAATTTCCAGTAAGGCACCAGGAATCATGTTGCTCATATGCAGGTTTTTGTTCAGCTTTCCATTTTTTCCCGCAGCAATGGCACCTCCCTCTGCTTCCATTCAGGCTGGAGAGAAGCCTCCCAGTGGTGTGGACGATTTAGGATCCAGCGCTTCTTATAAAGGAGGTTCAACAATTGACAACATTCTCTAAACAAGTGTAGGCAAGGAAATTGCAACATTGCTTACAAACATCCTCTCCTACTCACCTTAATTTGAAAATGCCACGAAATAGTAGGGTTTAAAAAACAGGGCTTTGAGACTTTTATATGTGCTCAGTGGATAAAGAGGATAAAATGTGTGCAGTATGTGTACTTCTCTTCCTGTCTTTATCACAATGCTTGGGGTTTTTCCTACTGGTTGTAAGCTGTTGCTCCATTCTTCAGTCCTATATCAAGAAAACTCAAGTACACAGCTTTGCACTTGCTTGCTGGCCTTTGACCAGTCTGACTTAAGTGAGGACATCAGCACAGTTTTGATTTCAGTCATATATGTGGGGCATTCAGTCATATCAAGGACCCTTCCCAAGGAAAACTGTTCACAAGTATATACTTGGATTTACTCAGGTGATAACATCATTTGTATAAAGTGTTTTTACAAAAACTCACACAAAACTGGAATATGAGAGTTTCTTTTATTTTTTTTTCTATTTCTAGAATCGTATGACATTATTTAAAAGATATTTTAAGAAATTGATAAGAATTATCTAAAAATATTTTTTGTAGCTAGAGAGTAAGCTCAATATGTCCCACAAACCATGTGGTATTTTGAAATACCAGTATATTTTAAATTCCAGCCTTTTCCCCAGCATTTCTCCAGTGAAAGACCAAATACATAATATTTGACTTTTTTTTTGGTTTATCAGTGGACTAATAAGACATTGCTATTGTATCACTGGTCTCAGATGTACCTTACACCGTGTCTTGCTAATAGAGCAGGTTTGTTCCATTGGGGGTTAAGAATATTTAATCCTTTAACGCTGACATATACAGCACACAGCCATGTCAGCTACAGCTGTTTCCAAACATCAGTAACAAAATTATAGATGGTTTTGAAGCTTCTGTGTTGGAAATGAATACATTTGAGGATTCAACTTGCTGACAGTGTTTATGTAATTTAATCTTGCCATCTGGAAGAAAGTAAACATTTTTTAGGAAATTGAAGTTAAGGTAGCAAACCCCTTGTGGTTTCTGGCTGTCGCAAATAAGTTAAGTTGTACCAAGTTGATTAAAATCTTCAATAGGGAAGGGATCATGGTTATATTATAAAGATTGTTATGCAAGTGCATTGATGCATAAAATTGTTTCAGAATATCTGCTTTATTAACTTCCCTGCTTATTCAATAGTTAGATGCCTTTCTTCTGCTCAGATAAAACCATCATGTTTTCTCAGTGAAATGTGATAAAACATGAAAAGGATATGCATGCAAAATGAATAGGTGTGACTGTAGCACTTAGGCGATTGCTTTTCTTCTCATATTTTTCTGTTGTTTTTCCCCTATTCTTCCTTTTGGGTTTTTATGTTTTATGTTACTTCTTTTATTTTTAAATACTTTATATTATTATTTATTAGTTTTTAAATGTCTTCTTTTTCAAAGATCTACCTTTTTTTCCTTATTTGTGTGCTTCATTATTTGATTTTAATTATTTGAATATTTTTTCAGAGTTTTTGCTTAGTTAATAAAGAAACAGCTTTTACATAGTCATGCTGTGTGTATCAGTCCCCTTGTGATAATATTGAACACTTTCAAATACACTGAGACTCAGAAGATGATTCCATAGGCTTTGGATTTCCATATTATGCAAGTCCACGTGGCGTGGTGGAGAGGAGAAACAGTGCCCTACAGCATGAGCTATGTGGAGAGAGAAGGACAGACTAAAGATACCTTTGCAAGTCAGGGTTAATGATGTTGTTCAAATTGCTTAAATGCTAGCCTTTTCCCTTCTGTTTTCTTTTTGAGCAGTCTGATGAGACATTTTACATGATGGGAGGAAAGCAAGATGCTTTTGTACTTGTCATGGCCTGGAACATTTATTTAAATAAAAGACATTTATAGTGGGAAGCTGAATTTAGATATGCATGATTTGAAGGGGTGGACAGTTTCAGCCATTTTACACATGGAACACATGACATTTTTGTTTGCCTTTTGGTTTTGAGCCTTAAAGATCATCTTCATCTTTTTGACAGATATTTGCTGCTTTGTTATTATTATTTTATGAAATCTTTATGTTAAGAAGATCTCTGAATTATGTGACATTTGTTGAAAATTACACGATTTTGTGAAAGGACCAATGAGCACCTGAGCCAGTAGTATGGTGGTAGTGCCCTTGGCTCCTAAGGGTAAAAGGGCAGGGAAAAATTAGCAGAGGTATGGATTCAGCAGAAATAGTTTGGTAACAATAAAAAGAGAAAACAGTTTTCAGCATTCTTGAAAGAGTCAGTAAAACCAGAATAAAGCTATAGTCTGTTCCTGCTTAACTTTGGTGTCTGGTGGTTTCAGCTTGTTTTTCAACCTCTGTTTTCTCTGCTCTTTGAGTTTTTATTCACCCTGCCTTCTTTATGTCTCCATCCTCTTGCTTTGCTCTGTTCTGCTAAAGCATTGATTATTTACTTAGGCTTGTACAAGAATGCTAATGTTCTACTAAACTTAAACATACTGTTGCCATACAGTAGCTGGTCAAATAATGGGATTTTAAACTGAAATATCTAACTTTATTTTCAGTGGAAGCTGCCTGTCAGCATTTTCATAGGTCTGAATAGGCTTTTTAAAAGGATCTAGCTCTAAGCCTTGATAATTGAACTTAAGCTTGTAAGTTACTTATCTACTCCTAAAATTTAAACCTGATCCATGTTGTAAAACTGCAATGAAGAACTACGTGAAAATGAAATAGGATGTTAATGGAGAATTTCTCATTTAGAATTGCTTCTTAGCAATGCAAGCAACAATTTTAGGAATGCTGATCTGATTTTTATTGTCTTGTATATGAATAACTTTATTAAGTGAGCTGTTTGGTGTCCAAATCATGGCACATTCCAAGTTTGTCAGTGTGATCTAGGCATTGTACTGGAAATAAATACACAGACTGGTGAATTTGTAAACATTTATAGCTGTGCCCTGTGTTAAATAAGGACTATGCTTTATTTTCATGCAATAAAATTTAATTAGTTCTAAGTCAGGTTTTGCTTTAGTTGTAATTAGTTTAGCATATAATTATTTTGTCTAATAGCAATCTGAAATCTGCAAGCATTTTGATCTTATTCCAAGTTTAAAAAAAAGAAACCCTCTTAGAAGTATTCAATCAGTAGCTATAATGGAATCTTATTAGTCAACCATATTACAGACTGTAAATCTTTAAATGACTGAAGCAGTGTTTTCACTGTTGCTTGTTATATGTTGCATTAAGAAGATATATAAAAATGTTTTCTATTGACTTGGGACTTCTATATGATTTGGAAAAAATCAGTGATCTGTGTTTTCTTTAGTATTTTCTGGATTTACTTTTAGCTTTTTTTTAAAATAATTTTAATGGTCTAGCTTTTGTAAGATGTAACTGGGAACTGTTTGTGATAAAAGTAATACTTCAGTTTTAATAAACATATTAAGTCTCATAATTTGCACACAAATATTACTGCCTGTTAAAGAGTATTATAATGATTAATTAGTATTTTATGGACAGTATCTTTTGTCTTCTATCTTTTGGATTTAGCTGGCTGCCATTTCTAAAGAAATAGCAATTCCTGCCAAGGAATCTTCTGTCAGCTCTTCCTATGGATTTCCTTATGGGAACAGCATTAAAGTAAGAGACAAACGCAGAGTCTGGCATGTTATTAGTTGCAGAGGAGTGATGGGGAGCAGGGCTTCTGTTCACTTCCACTCTAACCAGCCTATTTTTTGCTAGCAGTGGTGTACAGTCTTGCTCGCTAGTAATGTTTTTCTAAATTAAATTTCACCTGTATTATTAGTTTTAAGGTTCTTGTATGTTTCTTCCATAAAAGGGCTATCTCTGATCTGCTTATAATTTCATCAGCCTATAGGTCAGGAAATTATGACTAATCAGAGTATAGAGAATCAGACTTTTTAAGGAATTGAACAGTCAACAGCATTTTACTTGATGATATTTGTCTTTTTCAAACAGTGTGGTCTGATTGGAAGGAATAAATAATTTCACAACAAGAAGAGAGATTCTCAAACATTTACATTTAAAAAGGAATATGTACTCTAGCCTGGGAAGAAATTGCCTCATCTTAAAGGAATAGGACTTTCAGTTACTTCTCTGGTTTTCCAATTACTTGCCCTATAAAATTCAAAAAAGTAGGTATTTCTGTTAATGCATATGATATGCCTGCTAAATTTAACTTGTCACTTTCCCTTCTAGTTTCTATTTTACAACAATGATTAGGGTACAGTTCTTAATTCTCTTTCAGTTTTGGTTTTATTTTTCAGAGCAATCATACTGAAATTATCTCATTTTTTAAGTATCTTATAAGTATGTATTTTTTGTAGCATTATTACATATTACATAATACATGTTAGATATTACACATTATTACATAATTGTGTGTGTATAAATATGTATGCAGATATGTATAATTATAGAGCTCAATGTTGTATGTGTAAGTGTGAATATGAGCATAATAAGGAGTTAAAAGCTTAAAACAGAACACAGTTGTATAGTAAGTTTAAAATGTTTTATTTGCATGTGTCAGCTTGTTAAATAGCATTCTACTGGGGTCTCAGTGAAAGCCTATTGGAACCTCTGATAACAATAAGTTAATCTCTTGGCTAACAATATGGAAAATACAACTTTTCTTGTGGCTTGCCTTTTTTTTCCTTCCCAAATGATACTAGTCTAAAAATATTTGAATTATCAAAACAAAATTAAAAAATAATCTTCCTGATAATAAAGTGGTATATATGTTTGGGTTTTTTTTTCTTCTGGTCTGCTTTAATTTATTTTTTTTAAACAGCATTCTTCAGGCATCAATGGGTTGAAGTCCATTTGCAACCCAGTTGTAATAATAAAACCAAGTCAAATATATTCCTATTATCACTCAAGATGCTGTAGTTAGAAGATGGATATAGAAATGGCACAAAATATCCAGTTGCTCTACATCAAAAACTAGTCCATGTGCAAATAAATACTTGGAAGTGTTTTGTCTTTAAATTGAAAGGAGTCCTGAAATAAAAAGTGATTCAATTCAATGTGACAAATGAAGTATGAATTCCATTTTGCAATAAGTAATAGGGAGGGTTTTATTTTTGTTCCTTTAACTATGTTTCGCCCAGACATATGAATATTGTATTTAGTACTAAACAGCTTCAAAAGATGAAAGTTGCCAATTGTTGGAGCCTGTATGCATTTTCTAGGCTGCAGCCACTGAGCTGACAATGAAAGCAGAGATGTGAAAAACCTAGAATAATAGAAACCATTCACATCTCGTAAAGCTGAATTTCAGCTGGGTGCTTTAAATAAGAAAAGGGCAAATATGAGGGGAAGTATCTCTTCTCCAGCTCAGAGACAGCCTCAGAGGGTCTTTCAGCCAGTAAGGGCGCTCCCTTTAAGGTTTTTATTCACTGCAAATACACACCCATCCAAAAAAAACCCAAAAAACAAAAAAAAAAAGAGCAACAAAACCAACCCAAACAAAAACAAAAAAACCCCTGTACAAACTCTACTTTACACTCAGTAGTATCCTTATATTTTCTGTAGTTTAAACATCCTGTACTGAGAAGAAATAATTAAATATATACCTTGAAGAATCATAATATAGCTGCCTTCATTTTCATTTGTGTTGGGGTGGTTGTGAGCAGCACCATGGGAAATAAAATATTTAGCTTGGTGTACTGTAGTAGAGATCAAGAGCAAAGTAATGGGGAGAATCCTTAGATTTTTCAACAGGTTTTCTAGAGCAAAGATCTAGTGATTTTATTTCCTCTTGTCCTATCCTTTGAGGATCCCAGCCTGCTGTATAGTTAATCACTGAGCAATAAGTATCAGGTTGATTTGTAAGGGGTCCCTGTTGGGGAAGGAAAGTGGACATTTCCTACTTGGTGACCTGTTCAGGTGTATGGGTTGGGTTTGAGACATTACCCGCATTTTTGTTATTTTCAATGTCTAATAAGTTGGAAAATGTTTCAAGTCAGTAAAAATTGCATGAGATTAAGAGATAATAGGAATAGGTTAAGTTTTGAGGACTCATAGTGGACCAGGTGACCTTCTGGAGACCAATGGCCAGAAAAGCCAGAAGAGCAGGTTAAGTAACTCGCTAGAGGAGGATGCAGTGAGCACCAGGTGGCACCCTTTTTCCATAAGCAAGCTAGGAGTTGATGGATGGCAGTGCACCAGATAGCTCTGATAGGCTTCCAAAAGCTTTGTTTTATTGACATCACCATCCTCTCCTCACAGGAGCTTCTCACTTATCCTTTCTTTGGTTTTGGAGTTGTTGGCTTTGGGTCAGCACTTTGGGAGGCAGCAGATGCTGTGGTGGTTGCAGAGCTGCCAGGGTGCTGGATGGCTTGTGGTCATGAGCTGACACGGATGGGCACTGGCCGCTTCCCCAGAGCTGCTAGAGGGCACAGCCAAGCAGGCAAGCAAATGTTTGCATCAGATAGAGAATGTGTAGGAAGCTATGTGAGTGGATAACACCAAAAGGGCAGGGAGAAAGAAGGGGTCAGGAATTTGTCAAAAAGGATAAATAACTGAAAATCAATTCCGTGAAAGGGAAGTAGTCTGGAAGAGTATATAGATAAGGATGCAATATAATAAATTTGAGGTTAAGGAAATAATGGATAGAACAGGCGAATGTTCTCTCTGCTCCTATTTACTTGAGTTTCAAGAGAAACACCCCAAAAAGAAAACATTACAATGAAAGCAAATAGTCGAAAGAGAAGAAAGAAAAAGATGGGACTGATTTTTCTCTTTTTTTTTTTTTNAAAAAAATGGGGTTTTTTTTTTTTTTTTTTTTTTTTTTTTTTGGGGGGGGGGGTTTATTTTAGGTTTCTGGAGAACTTACTTTAGGCTGTAGTGTGGAAAGATAGAAGAGACAGTTGAATGAAACAGAGTATTGGATATCTGATTATATTGATGCTTTTTCATTTGCCCAGCCTAGCTTAAACCCCTGGTTGTTCATGATTATAGAGCAGTACCTTTTCCATCTGATAGCTAAGTCTGTGCTCTTCAGATTTGCATCTTCCCAGTTTGAATGGCACAGTTGCTTTTGACACTTTTCCAGAGAGTCTGTAAACATCGAAGCTGCCAAGGCAAAATGTGTTCTGAACCTATATTAAAAACATCTTGTTTCCAGGTAGTAGTTCTTGCTGAATCCTGAAGCATGTAATATGAATTGCTTTGGAAAGCACTTTGTACCCATAAGATAGTCTAGCATATTTCAGCATCTGATAACTATAAAGAAACTTTCAAGGCTGCTGACCCAGACACTTTAAAATAGGCTTGAATTTAGTTAAATTTTATTCCAGGCTGCTTTTACTGACCTTCGCTCCCCTTCTCCCCTTGCATATTCCCTTGGTGGTCTTTCAAAAGCCAGGTGTCTGGGATTGTCTCCAGCCTGCTCTGAAAGCACCCCAGGCCTTGGATTAATACGTGAGGGCTGCCTTTTATTTAAGTCCAGCCATTTACATAATGCCTGCTCAGTCAAACTCACTTGCAGTGTACAGCCACGTTGAACCAAAACCTCAGCAGGTCAGTAGTGCATGGTCCTGGATTTTACCAAATTTAACTTGGTATTGCACCTTCTTGCAATGAGAATTGAAGATTATTGCAAAGGTGGTTTGGATTTCTGATCCACAGAGGGATGTTGTAGAAGACTTTGATCTTTGTGTAAAAGAACTAAAGAAAGATCAGTATTTGCAAAAATGTGTTCCTGCTTATTATATGAGTATAGGTCTAATATCGGGGTGAAATTTTCATTGTGTATATATGATATGACAGTATATTGTTAAAATTAAAAATATTTCCTTTAGCACAAAGAACAGACTTACCTGAACTCCATCAATGTAATTCTGTTATACCAGGTTCTCACTCTGAAAGCATTGCTAAATGCTTTATTACTAAATGTTTCATTACTAAATGAAAACATTTTGTGTCTCATTTTCTAAATGTAGTTCAGAACTACTGATGTCAAAATCTAAACAAATAAATTTCTTGTTATCTTTTTCAAGCATATCAAACTATGGATTTTGTGTGTGTGGTTGGTTGGTTGGTTTGGCCTTTTCTCATTATTCCAATTGTCAGTTTTTACAACTTGACATTGTTTTTTACTCGAGTCCTTCTCGATCTTGTTAAAAGTGAGTCACAGGACCAGACTTACTTAGGAGTGAAAGGAACAGCTATGAAAATAGTGAGCCCTGCTTAGACTGTGTTCAAAATATTCACACTGCAATTTGCAAACAGAAAGTATTATTAGTGATTTTTTCAGCTAGAGGTGATACCCAAGTTCTCCTCCATAATTAGCACTTGAACAGTGAGTAAACAAAGTACAGACCTTTATGAAAATAAAAGTGATCAGGTGAAGGAGATATGTTTTAGAATACCTTTTTAATCAGTTTTTTAAAATATTATGACTTAGTATGAATGAATTAGAACAGCATTATTTTTCCACTATTGTTCTCTACTATTTTTGGGGTTTTTTTACATGGAAAGACATCACTTGAGTGATCAGATCAGTTTGACTCCAGAGCTTAGATATGTGATATTCTTGGTACTAACACAATATGTCGCTGCTGGATTCCCCTGATGAGCAGATAGCTGTTCCCTCTACTTTATGTAAGTAATTTGCATCTTTATATATTTCTTTATACTGGAGTACTGTATTAATAAACACTTGATATGAAATTATTCTTGGTCTTAGTACACCATGCTATTGCGTATAGTCCTTCAGTGACTTCAAATATAATAGTGATTACTTTTATTGCCATTTCTAGATTGTCCTGTTGACACAGATTATCTGACTTGCAGTTTTTGATTTTATAAATATTTTAATCATGTGTACCAAAAATCACAATTTTCTGTTGCTGTCTTTTGACACTGAGTTGTCTTTTTCACCTTGTAAGTTATGGGGGCTTTTCCATGAAATTCAGAAACATTTTCTATGTTTTCTTTAGAATTCCAAGATTTTCTTTGTGCCTGGCAGATAGCAATTAAGCAGAGACTCATTAGGAATAACTTAAGAACACTCTGTTTGTTCTACAAATTTTTTATCTACATTTTGTTGTAAAATCTGAAATATGTAAACAGTGGAGTTATAACGAAAGTTTTCAAAAACAAGGGAGCATAGAAATTATTAGATTTTACAGCTAATCGGGTCTAACATGGGGAAGATAATTGCATGAAATTTGTAACAGATTGAGTCTTGTTTGTCTGTTACAATAAATGGTAAGACTAAGAAGAAAAAACTTCAAATTTTAAGAGATTATGAGAAGAGATTAATGTTTCTGAATACAGATGTGTGAAGGTTGTAAATACTAAAAGTGATACTTTAAAGGTTGTATAATAGTGACAAGGAAATAACAAAAAGAAAAATAACTTGTGGATCAGAATAAAAATTCAGTGTATATTTGAAATAGAAATATTTATTAGGGGAATTGTTCTAACAGGACACCATGCTGCTCACTGATTTATGGTTCAGCATGATGTATAGTGTAATGTGGAAAGCATAGACAATATTGGAGTCCTTGATGGTGTTCTGTTTGGTTTTCTTCTTGTTTAATCACACCAAAGAGATCTCAAAGTATTATCTCAAAGGTAAATACTAAATATATTTCTGTGTTCTTTGGTAGATTTTAAAATTACTGAAAGGGAAAGCCCTTCAGGAAGGAGCTACTTCCTCTCTGAAAGGTTCTGTCAATACCAAAAATATCTGAATGACAAAATGAATGTTTGACATCTTAATATTTTCATTATAGTTAGAAAGGAGCAAGCAGTGATCTTTTTAAGAACAAGAGTTGAATTCATCATGTAGGTCAAGATTTGATAGTGATGCACTTCTTGTGTCCAAGGCAGAAGGGATGCTTTTCCTTTCAAAGCATACCACTTGGCTCGCAGTTCAGTGCTGGTTTTATCACTACTTTGGGTAGTCAGGAGGCCAGTGTGTCCAAATAATTCCCCTTTGCCAGTGGAAAAGGGTTGTCTAGAGTTCTTGGTATGGACTGTTGGTGGAAGTTTTCCCGTGCATGAAGGTGATTGCTTGCCAGCAGCTTTGGGCCAGCATTTTCAGCACAAATGGTCTATGAAGATTTCCATCATCTTCTGTAAATGCTGAGGCCCTATTTCCCTGCTGCCTGCCAACCACAATGTCACCATCTCCCATGAGAAGTAGTTAGGACCTGCAGTGTTTTATATAATACAGTGGGACTTTACTCCTCTTATCACTTCTGCCACCTTTTCCTGCCCTGAATAGGCTGCTTGAAGCTTATCTGACACATCTTGGTTTGCAAACCTTCTCTGAAAAAAAAAAAAAAAGCCAACCAAATTCCAAGTAGCTGATTGTGTGTTAGTAGAAGGTGACTACTGAGAACATGGTCAGTGCCATTTTAGAAAACTTAGAGAATAAGTGACAAAAAAAAAAAGAGAGTTGTTTTAATATTATTGGTAATTTAGTTGTGGAACCATATTTTGCAGCTGCTGAAAGATATCACAGTCCTGATTTCAAAATTGATTTTAAAGAGATGCCCTTTTTCATTGTATTTCACTAATGTATATTGTAGTTAAAAATTTCTGAGTTCAATTAGGTGAAAATAACTGCTATAGAGTATTCAAGGAAAGGTTGAACTTGTGAAGATTAACCTGGGGGAAAGGACTTGGACAAAAATTTGGCCATTTAAAATGTATTGATCAGAGAGAAAATTATAAACCATTTTGCCTAAAGGTGAAAAGGAGGGAAATGCTAGTAATAAATGGATCGCTGATATTTGAGGGGAAGGGGAGGTTTTGTTGCTCATTGGGCACAGAGTCCATAGCTACCTTCAGCCTGACTTCATGGAGAGATATTCAGTCAGTATTAGAAAGTATTCTATATAGAAAGTATTCTATTTTCTGGTGGGGTTTTTAGGGTTTTTGTTTGTTTGTTGAGGTTTTTGGGTTTGTTTTTTTTATCTGGGTATGAGGTTTTTCAGAGTTTGGTTTATTTGTTGTTTGGGTTCTTTTTTGGGGTTTTTTGGGGTTTTTTTTGTTTTTTGGTTTGTTTGTTTTTTTTCTTTAATGTTAACACTAATATTGGAAATCATGGCACAGCTTTAAGTGTGAGTACTGTGAAGCAAGATCCCATATTTAACCACTTGAAAGGACATATGCATTGTAAGGTGGAAGCTTATATATAGAACTGACAACAGCCAGTTAGGACTGCAGTAAAAAATCTATTTCAGAGGGCTGAAATGCACACAAAGTATACAACTTTAAACATTGTGTTAATGTTTTAAGTGTTAGCATTAAGTGTTGTGTTTCAACAATTTCTGCTTAGTTTCAATCTGTAAAACAAGTTTTGTTTTCATAATAGGAATTTGTGATAAAAGGTAGTTTTTGTGATGTATTGGACTTAAATTAGTGACATTCAAAATGTTCTGTATTAACTTCTTATCTGTCAGATAAAATTGTCCTTAATGAAATTTATTTTAGCACGTTGCAGCTTTGGTAATGTAAAAATTGCTTAGCAGACTGTGTAACAATATTTAATTCTTCCTTTGTGCTGCACAAAACTCAGTAATTAAAATAAGGTTTTTAAAATATGTATTAATAAGGCATGAAAACTTCCTCCCCCCATTCTTTTTTTAAGTCTTTGAGTCATACTGTCAGTTTTGACATTTTCTTGAGCCTGCTTATGGAGGAGATTTGTGTTGTGTTTTGGGTAAGGCAAAAAGGTCCTAGAGATACTTAGAAACTGAAAAAGTGCCAGTCTGTATCAAGAGCAGACTCAACAATGTGACAGTGGAAGAAAATTGAGCTTTTGTTATCCTGAGAATATGTATTTTGAGAGGAAGGAAATGTATGGAACTTCCTAAAAGAGAAATCCTAGAATAGCCAAACTCAAGGAGGTTGGGTTGTTGCTGTTTTTCTGGGCTGGTGTTGACACTGTGTAGCAAGTACCAAGGGGTGGGTGAAGCTGAAAGTCATGGATCCCAGATAGAAACTTGAGTTCAATCTGGTTTTTGAAGGACAAAATATAAAAAATTGATATTAAAAGGCAGAATATGTGAGACTGACATTAAAAAAAATCATCGCACTGACAACAGACTGCATATTTTAAATATGAAACAGTGATATAGTATTGCAAGAGAGTGGAAAAGTACCTTCAAGAAGTAGACTTTTAAAATTCAGTATTGGGTAGCTATGTTCAATGTTCTGTTGAAACAATTGAGTTATTTTCTATGTCTTGTTTTGCATGGGCTAAGTTTAGGGGTAATAATGATCTCAGATTAAAAACTGAATCTAATGTATGAGTCATGTAGCAAAAAATAGCTGGGTTTTTCTCTCTGCTGCTCACGTCTGGGTCTTATTTTACATTAAGTTAAAATATTATTTCAGTTGAAGTGAAAGTACATGTTGGATATCAACCCCTTACAGTTGAAAAGATGTTAACAGCTAGGTGGAGGAAAGTACTTGATATGCCTGTTTCAGCCTTTGGTCCTTTAGAATCATGGCCATGCATGACAGCAGAACTCATCTGTTAAACAAGGTTTGCGCAGGAGCAGGTGGGAGGACACAAGAAGTGACCAGAAAAAGTATTGAGTGAGTGAAAAAATAATGAGAGGTCGATGGTTTGGAATAGAGAATGTTGAGTGATATGGACATAGTGTTTAGTTTACCTTTTTGCTGTTAACCTTTGCTAGGCAAGTTTTTAAAAAAAGCATTTTGAAGAGGCTAAAATTCTTTTTGACAGGTTGTTTAGTGTCTGGATGTATTGCTTCGGTTTTGTTGGGTTTTTTTTGTTTTTTTTTTTTTTTTTTTTTTTTCTAGAGGGCTGGGGGTGAAATTGTTTCTATGTGTGCTGGTATATTTTTCTAGGGGTTAAAGAGGTGTCTTTATCATATTCCTTCAAAGTTGTTTTAGAACAAAATGACTTATTTTTATTATCTATAGAGTTCCTATGTGTATACAATTAATACCATTGTTCGTAGTATTTTTAATGCTATAAAAATACCTTCTTGCACCCTCTCAGGATTTTCTGTCAGTGCTTAATTTAGGTGTATTTAGCACTGGTGTGCATTAAAACACTTCTGCTCTGTTTTCTATATATGGAATTTCACAGTGTTAATGGTCACATGTGGTTATAGGTAACTAAGGCGGGTTTGAAGCTTAGACTGTGGAATATCTCTGCCTATAACAGTTTTTTATCAGTTTCTAGTTCTTAAACACTTCTGTTCATGACTCTTATTATTTTAGTTTTTGTTCTTATTGTAAAGCTGTGTATCTGAATTGATTTACATCTTGACGGTGCTTTTGTACCAAAGATTAGGCAATTGTGTGGAATAAGGCAGACTGCCGTGTGTGCTTTTTTCCTTTTGTTATTCTTTATGTAAAAACCTACTTTCATTTCTTTCATGAAAATGAATACTAAAAGGTTTAAAAATGAAACCAGAGTGCATACCACAATGGTTTGTTTAATTCAATGAATGACATTTTGAATGATTACTTGAGCCAAGTAGTTGCTTGAGCCACATAGCATGTTCCTATTAATGTACGTATATGTGCATATGTATATATGTATGTAGTCATTTTCAGGTGTTAATTGAAGGTAATAAGATTTAAATTGTCAGTACAGCAGAATAAACAGCACAGTTCAGAAGGACTTTGGTTTTTGACCAGAAAGTGTTTTCCATCCTTAGCAGTGACCCACTGCAGAGGCCATATTGTGAACCTGGCCACAGCTACTGTGTCACGCCGGTGGTTCTGAATTTCTGATCATAAGGTCAGAATTTGAGTGAAGTTGCAGATAGCAAAAACTACTTTCATTTTTACTGAGACAACAAAGACCTCTTAGCTTGTAGTTAATGTTTTCTGAGTGGTCTCTCAAAGACAAAATACTTCTTGGCTGCACATTCATTATTGCTCTTCCCTATGGTCTGACAGCCCTGTGCCCTTCCAACGAAGGAGAGCACTGAAATATGTTGCATGCTGTAAGTGTCCAGTTGTCTTCTCTGACCAAGTAAGTGAAAAAAATGATGATGTGGAAGATCTTAAAGCAAAGTCTTCCCTTTTCAGAAAATTTCCTGCTTCCATTTACCGAATAGATCTGTGAGGGAAACAGATGCTGTGTGTACAATTTACAGTGCAAGATCAAATTGGCCAGAAGAAAATACTATTTGCCTATGGCAAATGCACAGGAATATTCCGTATGGCTTATCTTTTAAAAATGGTGATGTTTTC
Organism: Regulus satrapa; assembly: GCA_013396955.1. Lineage (NCBI taxonomy): Eukaryota > Metazoa > Chordata > Aves > Passeriformes > Regulidae > Regulus > Regulus satrapa. The sequence goes on from VWZN01011138.1 coordinate 49,233, forward strand.
TGTATGTACTGCTGCAAGAAAAACAGGAGATTTCATTGGAAGAATCTGTCTGAGCTGTAAGCATTAATTAGTTTCTAGCCTAACATGTTGCTACTATGTAGTTAGCTAATGTGAGATAGTCATATTTCTTTGGTAAATAGATGATTTACAAATAAAATATATCAATTAGGTTGAGATACCCTAGAAAAACTCTGGGTATGAAATTGAAAGTAGATACATATCAAAGATAACCAAGAGAATGAACCAGCTGTTCAAAAACACTCTAAGATGCTTTAAAAAAAAAAACTACAAATAAGAAAAAAAATCAAGAATAGAATATTGATGATGTAAATAAACATTATTTCCAATTTTAAATTGTTTACATTGTAATATAAACACACCTCAATATGTACTGGGCAGCTTGTTTATTCAGTACTTTCATTGAACTAGTGACAGATGTTAAGCCTTTCAGGTAGAGATGGGTGATGTTAGATTGATATAAAACCAATTCTGTTAAAATCTTCTATATTTTGAAAAGTAGAGTACACAATTTCAAGATATTGTATTTCTTGCATCTAGCACATTTTTGGTTTTGAGGTGTGTGGAAAGGAATGTTAAATATCAGATCATTCAGTGTTTGCCAGTTATTTGGGTAAAATTAAGCATGTTTCACGTGAAACCAATAGTAACAATAAAAATCAAACAGTTAATTAACATTTAAACATATTAAATTTTCTCTGTAGAATACAATAAAAGTATTGTAATTATGGGCTTTGATTCTTTTCATGCCTGCTGCCGAGTTTATGAAAATAGCCTTTCACCCTGGTTTTTCCATTTATGCAGAAGAAATGGTCCCAGTCCTGGTTAAGTGCTCTGATGCTTGTGGAAGATAAATCTGCTGTGTGTGTGTGTTCAGTGTTATCCCTACAATATCGAGAATTCCTTCAAGAGAATGTATTTGCAATGACTCTTTTTTTTTTTTTTTACATGTTCTTTATTTCGCTCCTTTGAATACAAATTTAAGGCTAAAATAGAGCTCATGTACGCATATCTGATCAGCAGAATGCCCTCTGATGAATAATAGTGTGACATATAGCACAAGTCCATAAATTAAATAGGAATTAGTTGTTTCCTGTTTTGAATGTAGTTTATGTTGCTTAATATTTAATACCTCAGTCCTTGCAATGAGAAATTTGTCTTTCATTTGCTTCTTATTGATGCTTTATTTTAGTAAGTGGAAATACATGTCACTTTTGTGTTTGGTCCCAGTCAGTATTAACCTTCTAAAACAACACACTAAGCTTAAATCAACTTCCAATAAATATGCATATGATAGATAACTACTTTTAGATTTCTCTATTTTGATGCATTGTGAGAATAGGTATATTGGGGGGAAGAAATATTCACTGACATTCTGCAGAGATGAATAAGTATTTTTAGGAAAAATGAGATTATAAATTAGAAATAATAGTGTAAAAGATTAAAAGGTGTTGGTATGTGATGGGAAAACTATAGCCATGCTTAAACAATTATTTTTATCTGTAAAGGAAAGGTTTAATTTAAAAAATGAAACACTCAGAAAAACAAACTGAAAAAAATCCCACACCTACCTCTCCCCCAAGAAAAAACCCAGCAAAACCCAAAACACCTAGGCAAACAAAAAACCCCAAACCCCAAGCTTCACATGGCCCCCCAGAAATCAGTTAATCAGAAAACATAGATCAGGAGAAGTAAGAAATATCCTTCTTTCTATTGCTTAGCTGGAACATAGAGAAACCAGTATCCAAGTTGAGGAGTGGTTTTAGGAATTCTTAGGTAGAAAAATCTAGTAGTTGTTATCACAGTAATTGGTTTAGGCTATTCTTGCTCTTGTTCTTGTACACATGGAGTTTTTAAGGTGTGTAGAGGCATGGGATAAGGAACTGTAGCTCTGAGCTAGAGATGTGAGTAGATGAATGATGTGGCTTTGTCTTTGTGGCAGTAAATTATACCTAGGACTAATAGATAAGACCCAAGGTTTGTGTGTTTTCTAGTAGAGGAAGAATAAACAGTGATAAGTTGCAAATCAGAAAATAAGATAAGCACTAAAAAAGGTCATTTTCAGGCTCCTGACAGAACTACTTTATCTGAAGGGTTTTGGGGATGTGAAGATCATTCTGGGTTGCAAGCAAATGTTTTTGCTCATTAAGTAACTGTCTATAGATTGTGAAAAACAGTAAAATAAAGACAATCTGTTTGATTCCTTAAAATGCTGATACAGCTGTAAAATGGGAACAGAAATGGGAAAAGTTAATCTTTGTTAGCTAAAATATTTTATAATATAATTGAATTTTTTGCAAAATGTCTTAATGTGTTGTATTTTATGTCAAGAGTTGAAATTGATTCCTTAGGACAGCTATCAACATAGGGTCTCTTGGCTGGTTTAACTATATAGTTAGGAGAAAAATAATTATAGAAAATCTGGCATTTGTATATGTGGTTTCTACAGCACAGATATTATCTGAACATTCTAAGATTCCCTTTTTTCTCCTGATAGTTTGTCTTAATTTACTTTTCATTTTTTATTTAAAAAATTCTAACATAATTTAATTTTAATTTTTTTTTTTCTTAGTTACAATTCTTTTTAATATATTAAATTTATAAAAATAGAACATGCCGTTTGGGTCAAGAAAATGCGCTAACATTTTATTTAGGCCTTTATGAAATATGATACTTGTCTTATGTAAATGCTGCCAATTCAGATGAGGATTGCACTAATCAATGCTATGTGGGCTGCATAACATTTAACAAACAGAATACTTTGGTAATGCATCATTAGCAAAAAACAAATTTTTTTTCATCCTTCATGACTGAGTGTCCATAAGCAAGCCATGTTTGTTGTTCTGGATTGTAGGTTTGCTTTTTCAGTCTTGCTGAGTTACAAATAATATTGATTAACAGTACCAGCACCATGTGTAATATGATAAATGGCTTGGGCACTAGCATTCAAAAATCTCTCAAATGGGCTGAACTATATTAATGTCTTAACAGCGCTGTGTTCTTATGGATCTCCATGCACTAAGTGTCCCACACTGGCACTTGCAGCAAATATTTAATCTAAAGTAGTGTCAGGTGTGCTTGTGAAGGAGTTTGCAGCTGAATGTGCCATCCTACTTGTCTGTCTGAACAGCATAAACATGGAAAAATCAACTGCAAGTGCAGAAAGGGAGAAAGTAATGTGTTGCCTGCTGTGTTGCTCATGAATCAAGAGATAGTTTATGTTAATGATTCCTGTACTGGAGATGACTATAGGAAGCCTAGACTTTTGTTTTGAAATGTTGCTGGAATAGAAGTTGCTGAATACTGAGTTATTTCCTTCTTCATGAACAGGTGTGGACTCACAGGTTTAATTTTGTGGAAAGAAAAATTTGTCATGTTAGTGCTAAATTTAAGGTATTTTCTCTGAGATGCATGTTTCTTTTGCTCTGCCTTTGTCGGCTAGATTAACAGTGGAAATACATTGATAGAAAATCTACTTTTGAATAAAGATTTTCAGCTGAACTACATGCTATGTAGAGATTCATACAGGAGGAAGAAATTTTTCACATAAATTATGGAAACATTCTCTGGGATGGTATTTAATGACACCCTAACATTTTTAATTAGACAAGGCAATTGATTTACTTTTATACGAGCTTGGAAATTTCCTGGAGAATGTGACAGAATAAAAATTATTTATTTTCTAATATTTAAAAATTAAATGAGAAATAATTATTATATCACTAAAAAAACCAGCATACCTCAGGTGTCCTGGAGCCTGTAACCTCTCTATGTGTTAGTATCAGAAAATTCCAAACTTTCTTATTTCTGCTATGTGCCAGTCACTTATTAATTTTCCATGGATTATATTTTTCAGGCTCCTTGCTCTGGCAGGAGTACCGTGAGCCTGAATGCAGAGGTTGTAGGACTATAAAAATAATAGGTTAAATTTTTTTCTCTTATTGTATATGAAGAATTATTTAGGTTTGGAGGGAGCTCCAGAGATTTCCTCATTCATCTTTTTGATCAGCTCCAAACAGACCTGTTTAGATTAGGTTGCTCAGTGCTGTGTCCAGCTGAGTCTTGAATCAGTAGGATGGACACCTCCTGTCCTCTCCGAGCATCCTGTGCAGGTGTTTGCCCATCCCTGCAGTAGTTACTGGTTTTGGATGAACTAGCAGGTAGGAACAGACTGGTTCATCTTTCTGTTGTTGTCCACTGTTCTCTTTTCCTGTACTTCAGCATAAACCAAATAAGCTGCTTTCATCCTGCAATTCTTGCTGGACTACTTTCTTCATGTAGGTTCTTACAATGAAATACTTAAAAAAAATGTAGTGTGATTGTAATTTTGTGTTAGTAAGAAAGAGCACACTTCTTGTTGATTCTGCTTCAATAATTGGCTTTCCATTTCCCATAGGCATCTATTGAAAGGTGAAAGAAAGTCTGTGAGACATTGGCAACAATCAGGGAACTATTTCTTTAACTTTAGAGGTAAGCTGTCATTCAGTGTGTTGTTTGGTATCGTACTGGAAGGGAAGTGAAAGGAAACTGGAAAAATAAGAATGATCTTTAAGAACCTGACATTACCATAGAATAGTTTTCCTGTTTCTGTGGTTATCTATAACCAGTAATATTTATGTTTCTCTTTTACCAGTGTAACACACATTTTACCCTTCATCCATTGGAGTGCAGAACTTCTTAATTTCCCCACCTCTAGTTGATAAATATTTTAAATAGGTGTGTTTCTTCCTTCTCTCACTGGCAGCAGAAAAGTACTTTAACTGTTTGTCCAGTTATGTAACTACAATGATAGTGGATTTTATAGGAGTGTCTATCTGGGAATCTAGTTTTTGGTTGAGGCAAGGTCACTCACATTTTTTGCCAGGACGGTATTTCTCTGAACTTTTTTGCTGTGAGAAAACTTTATTGACTGAAGATGGATTTTGCCTGCTTTCAAAGTACTGGAGTGCCAACCCCTGTAACTCAGTTTTAAAATCTTTGTACTCATAAATTATAGAAGGGTGCCTTATTGGGGAAGGTAGGGGCATACCAAGAGAATGAAGTGTTTTGGTTTTTTTTTTTTTTTTTAACATCTTAATTACTTAAATTTGTGTTATTCTAGAAATTAAGGAACATGCTGAAAAAAAAATTTGAGTAAGATTTCTTTTCAGAAAAGGAACTGTGTAATATATTACTGAACTGTGGAATGCTATCATTTACTAGGCTAAGGATGTACCAAAAGGTTATTTGTGTCTTCTCTTTTTCTAAGGCAAATTTCTCTAGGAATAGCTGTTTTTAAGCTTTTCATTCCAATTTCTGTCAACTACTTTTCTACAATGACCAGCCCAAAGGAGCATAAACAGGAGCTTCTGTTGTGGAATGCACTTCCTTTTTATTTTAAAGCATTGATTAACCCTTTTTAAAACTTTCTTTTGATGTGGCCGAACAAAGAGAGACTCGTATATCCCTTTGGGATTTGCCTGTAGTGAACCTTCTTCAACAGTCGTGAACCTTCTTCAACAGTCGTGACCTCGCCTGTCCAAGTGACAAGACTCCCAAGTTGTTAAAGTGGATTTAAATGAGAAGAAAGCAGGATGTCTAATATGTGTTGCTGTAGATGCAGTGTAGCAGTACTTTGTATTAGTTGAAGCACAAGTGAGTGTATCAACCACACAGGTTGTTGCTGACAGGATGGAAACCAAATCCACTAGCATACAGTGAGACACATACAGAAACCTTCTCATATCTGAACATCCAGGCATTTAATACATAAAAATGAATACAGGTTATGCTTTTCTTTGTCTGGGGTTAGGAATAGCGATGAAGTCTTTCTCAGTAACAAGGACATTCTTTGTAATGTAGATATATGTATACCTTTGCCTTTACAGTCATAAAAACTTCTTGTCAAATGAACCAAAAAGTCCCAAGTGAGACTTTCCCATCACAATAGAACAAGAACTCAATAACTTGTTATTCAAAACCCTGTGATAGAATACATTTCTGTCTTCAGAAATTGGGTTCTTTGCGCATTTCCCTGGGAAAAATGCACAAATGCACTCCAGTGATTGTTTCAATGTATGCACTGGGTTATAAAGGGAGTTTCAGAGATACTGTACTTATCAGCTGCACATGAACAGTTTGTGGTTTGAAGAGGGAACCTGGGATGGAGAAATCCAACCTTCTGTATCCAATTTTACCCAGTAGAATATGGCATTAAACAATCCTATTGTGTCTAAAATTTCATTTTGTCTGTTGGAACACTAGACCATATGGTTTACTTGGAGAAGCTTATGGATGGTTTGTTCATCTTTGCTTCTTTATTTTCTACTTTATATATATCAGATGATGTGAGGAAATGTATTGTGAATATCAAAGGTAAACCTTGAAGTTTAGCATGGTGTTAAACTATACCTTATGTCTAATTTGTTTTATGGAATACAAAAGTGTCTTTATTTAGGTTGTGCATTTGAACTAAAGTCAGATTGAGGTGCTGTATAAAAATCAGGTAGTTGTGAAATATATAATTAGAAAAGGGGATGGATCTTGTGATTCACAAGAATTAGTTGAAGAATTGAAAAACCTCAGGAAAGGCATTATGTGAAGAGACTTGAATTATATTTTCTGATATCAGCCACTCTTTCTGACACTTTTAGAAAATCCTGGTAGTGCTGTTCTGTTGTTTTTTTTGTTTTGGTTTTTTTAAAAAGTTTTTTGGGGTTCTCTTTGTTTTGTTTTGGGGTTTGGTTTTTTGTTGTTGTTTTTGTTTGCTTGTTTTCACTTTAGCCAACAGTTATTTACTTGACTATTTTATGTGTTTGTTTTATACAATAATTTACAAAGGGAAAATTTTCTTAAGATGCATATTTAGGGTATAGTATAGTATTGCTAACCTATAAAAGCACTTAAGTTATGCAAATATATGTGCTGTGTGACACAGACCAGAAGGCTGTGTTTCACTGGTTAGTGACACAGCTTTTAGCATTCCTCTTTATTGCAGTTTATTTAGATCCATGTTTTGAGCATGTTGCATTGTTTCTTACTTCTGAGACTTAGTGGAACTTTCAGACTTAGCCTAACAAAGAAATGCCCTTTGATGATAAGATTGCAAAGCAGGGGTGAATGAGCAGAAGAGTATGCCAGGCTATAATGTTTGTAACATTCATTAAACTATTTGTTAAGTAATATATTCGGACAGATGAGTGTATCCCAGCTTCTACATAGCCCATTATGTGTTCTAGTAAATTAAAACTAGGAAACCTTTGTTGGAGTTATAGTACTCAAACTGACATCTAATTCCCTCAGACAATAGGTACAAGCCTGCAAGCTTCTCTAATTCTTTCCAGTCTTTACATTTATTGATTCTTTTGTAAACGTGTTTCATCCAATCTATTACAAACAGCACTGGTTAGAAGTGTGAGGTTTACCACATCTGACCTAAGGTACATTAAAAACAGCAGCTATCTGCCATGCAGCCATACAGTTGGGCATCCCAGATTTACTTCCAATCACTAGAAAATTTGGACCTTTAATGGCTTGGATGGTTTGGTTCCTGCTTTGCTTAGAGGGACTGACGTTAATTCTTTGATCTGTCTGGTTTGGAACCGAATTTAGTTCAGCTATCATTTGTATTCTAGGTTCTAAATGTTTTATTACTTGAGTTGGCTTATATAAGTAGTTTATTTTGATTCAGGACTTCATTTGCCCTAGTCTTGAGTAATGTTTTGCATATAGAAATGTATGTTTCTTACTGCAAAGTATGGATTCAGTTCCTTTTTTTCTTAACATGCCAGGTTTTTTGCATGTCTTTTTATTACAAAGTTACCAAATAATTCATTCATAATGTCTGAATGGATAAAAAGAACAGTAAATTTTAGTGAAATAAGTACAATACGTTTTTAAAATTTTCTTCATCTTATACTGTAAAACATATGTAATAAATAATTTATAGTAAAAAAACACATCTTATTTTTCCCCACTATATTCATCCCCAGTTTCAAAGCTTTGAAGTTCAGTAAATAATGTATGATAGTTGTTAGTGTAAGGAAATCTAACGGTACTCCTGATCCTGCCTGCTTTTTGTCCTTGTTCTCAAGCATAAGTTTGATTGGTAGCCAAACTGAATGACAAAGAATGTATGAATAACTGATGGGATTCATTAAACATATGAAAATTAAATCAGCTATTTTTAATTTTCAAAAAATTAGAAATACATAATGAAAATTTTGTGTATCTTAGTTGTTTGTTTTTTTTTTTTTTTAATTTGGTATGAATTGCATAAGACAATGAAGAGTGAATGTTTTTAATACAAAGAGGAACATGATTTCAGCCTGCTTTTGTTCTCAAAACTTCAATCAGCATGTCTTTTACCCTGGGTAAATATCTTGCTGAGATATGCTGTATTTGCTGAGAGTGTAACAAAAGGTGTGAGAGTACAAAACCAAATAAATACATGTTTTTGGCCTCTACTGAAATGTTCCATAAAATATTTTAATTGCTTTGTCTTCCCTTGTTTGCATGGAAAACCCAAAGATTTTGGAGAGATTTTTAAGCATTGAAGGTTTTTGTTTTTTTTTTTTTCCAGGTCATTCAAGCTCAAAAGGTTAGCTTTTATTTGTGTCCTTTAAAAGTTCTTAAATAATCTAGTAATATATTGTTGGTCTTCAAATATATTCTGACATATCTAAACCTTGAAATAAAGCAGGTTTAAAAAAAATAAAAAAAGTTACTTCAAGCAGAAAGGTCAAAATTCTGTGTATTTCTGTAACTTCCAGGTACCGGTTTATGACAGATCCAGTTTAACCCTCAAAATAGAGTGAGATCAGGGCATAGCAAAGCAGTTTGAATCCGTCCTCATTTGGCTGCAAAAAGCAATGCAATGTAAAACCTCTCATGGAGTTTTGCCAAAGTGAGTGGGGAACTGTGGTAGAAGTTTGTACCTAAGAATTTTATTTTTTTTTTAATTACATGCATATAAATGGAGGTGCAGGATCGTACTTGTGCTCCAGGCGACAAGGCTGCACAGGAATCTCTGGCCATTCTAACTCTGGGCAGGCTGCAACCTGCAGTGCTTGTCTTGCTGTGTAGCTGTGCATATGTGAAGCCCCAGGCCTTTGTTTTTGACATGGGTGGTCTTTTTGTACAACTGTAATTACAATGAGGCATCACAGTGAAGCTCTAAAGAGTATTTCCAATGCAGGGCTGAATATATAAGGTGCTAACAGGAGGTTATTCCATGGTCCAGGGTCTTCTGGGTCTGAGGTTTAGGCTTGTTTGTGAGGCGTTATACTTGCAGTTGATTTATAGGTATCATGAGCCAGATGTTGTGAAAGTTACCAAGAATAGCAAGGACCTGTTATTGCCTTTCAGAAATTTATTGTCTCTCAAGGTTTCCTGTACACCACTGTTATTTCCCTTGAAATCAGTGCAGGACCTGTCTTGTGTTGGCAAGACCACATTAAGCTATTATTGTCATTAGTTCACTAATTTTTCTGGTGTGGCAGATGACAGAAGAGGAATGTTTTGAGAAGTTTCTGACTTTGAGCAATATGGTGATAATTTCACTTGGCAAAGGCACGTTACTACTTTCTCCCTATTGAGTCATAAAAACCTTCTTCAGAAAATGAATTTGTTAGATGATTTGAGGCACAAAAAAAAAAAAAAAAAAAAAAACCCACCATNTGAAAAAAAAAAAAAAAAAAAAAAAAAGCCCACCATTTTTTATAATTAAAAGAGTTAGCCTAAATATAGATGTTACCATTGACTGCTTAGTGTTGTTTGACAGTGGCAAATTGTTTTCTTTAGTGATCTGTAAATGATGTGATGAGCAAGTATTCAATCTCCACTTCTTAGTTTTAGCTTCTTCTTGAAAAGTACTTTGGTTTGGTTTTGTTCTAAAACCTCTTCTTTTTCTTTCCTCCCATGGTTTCTGTCATGCTGGTTTTGTCTATTTTTAACTGCTGCACTGCAAAACCAGTGATAAACAGTTGATAAGGCTAATGATAAACACCCGTATTCTTTTGGAAGCTTTAAAATTGTTAAAGGATTATCAGCAACTAACATTACAAGAAATGTGTGACTACAGTGTGATCTCATGCATGTTAATTTTTTCACTGCAAGAAGAACCTGTATATTTGCCTGAAGCATCTCTGGCTTCATAGATCACCTTGAAGAATTGGGGCTTGTTTTTTCTAAGGAACATGGTTTGCAACAATATATCACCTTCGTTTCTTTGCTCCTAGAGAGAATCTGCTGACAGCAGGGCTGTGATAGAACAGGCCACATCCACCATTGACTTTTTACTTTCAGTGTCACCTTGGGACATCATGTCTGGTTTCCAAGTAATGGTAATTTTGTAATGCTGTTTTGGTACTTAGCTTTCCTTGTTGTCTTGTGCAGCCTACTGGCTCTTCAGGGGCTAACTTCATGTGTTGCACAAAGTGGGTGCATAAATGCTATAGAGGAGGAAAAATCTCAGTCTTCTAGCTGATTTTTTTTTTGGTTTGGTTGGTTTTTGGGCTTTTTTTGTTTTGTTTTGTTGGGTTTTTAAAATCAGGCTTTGTGAACACTTAAAAATTGTGCAGATATTTATTAGATTGTAGTCTGGTTTTGTAAACATCTGGGTTTCTTGACAGTGAAGATGAAGCAGAAAAGACCAACTTCAAGGATAAAAGGAACCTTAACTAAAGGAAGCAGGTTAGCAATTATGTGTGCCCTGCCGATATTAGAGATAGAATACTGCTCACACACAGGGCTCAGTTATCTGCAGAACAAAGGAATAGCTTATGTAACTCTCAGTACAGAAGAGTTCTGGTAGTAATTTTCTTGACCCCTTGTAATCTCATAAAAGGTGAGGTATTCAAAAATTCAGTGCTCGGTTCTGCTTATGGAAAGTCTTTGGAGTTAAATTAATAAAACAAACTTGTGTAGCTATTGAATGCTATTGTGAACTAAATGTTCCTTTTCAGGTCACTAGAATTGCCACTTAAATTAGCAAAACCAGTGTGCTTTAATTAAAATAATTCTCTTTTTTTGTGCTTATCTATTGGAAGAAATAAGTAGTTCATGGTAAAAGATTTGAAAGTTGGAATCTGACAAATGTGTATTTGTACATAACCTTCCTGTAAGTGCTGAACTCTGTCCTTAATGTGTGTTAGTTGCTAAATCAAGTCAGATGTCTGAGGCAAGAACTGGAGAGCTGATAGCAAATATTCATAGTGGAAGCTGATAACAGCCTTAATTAAGCTGCTGCTATCTTTCCATGATAAATTTAGAACTTCTCCATAAGTCATCTGACTTAATGCTCCAGTTGCATCCAGGAGTGTTTGATTTAGATCAGTGTCTCTGTTAAGAAATCTGCAGATGTCTCTTTGATAGCCCTAGCTGTCTCTCACAGAGGAGCCTGGGAGCTTTGTTTTCCCGTGTTGCGGTGTAGCGAATGAGGTGCACATTGACATAAAGCTGACCCTCCAGCATTTAGCATTTTCAAGGCTGGCATACCCTGAGAAATACTTTTTCTTTAATGACTAATATTTTCTCATACCAGTTCTTGAACCCAGAGTTCCTTCATCTTTTTGTTACTATATTTGCTTAATTCAAAGAAGCTTTACCTTGAAAACTTCAAACTAAAAGAATATTTTGGAATAATTCTAGAAGCTTGGGTGGGCACAGTCCAAGACAGCTCTATTCATGTAGTGTTAATTGCAATTAAACTGAAAGGTTCTAAGATAACAAATCATGTGGTGAATTTGAGTATTCATGTGGCAGTTTAGTATTATGTTGTTTGGATGGATTTATTGTCTCTGCCGATTTTGCTTTCAGCAGTTGCACACAATGTAAATGCCTTAATTATCAATGACTGAACTGTCTGAGACACTTTGAATTTTAATTCCTTTCAGGGCAGGGAAGAATAATGTTATTTGAAAGTTAATACTTGTATTATCATTTTTAGATCAAAAAATTAAATGTGATATTTTTTACCTGTCTGGAAATTCTGTCATTATTTCTGAACCAGACATTTTAATAGGATTCTTCTTTATAGTTAGAAAAAATCATTGGAGAGTCCAATGCTACCCCTTCACGGAGAGTGAATATACACTATTCAAAAATGGTAATTCTTACAGTTGTCTAAACTTGAGATAAAGCAGATAATTTAGTTGATGTAAATTATGCAAGTTGTCTGTATGTTTGTCTAGAAGTCCAGTATTCATGTATTTTGTATGAAAACAAACACAAAACAGCAGAGTTTTTTCATCAGAGTCTGAGAAGTGGAGTGGGGAAAACGAGCTCTGCATGAGAGATGTAGAGGCTCTGACGCATATGAGCACCTAGAACAGGCAAAAGAAATCAGGTGTGTTCCGCTGTATTCCTGACACCTGTACTTGTATATGCTAAGATTTTTTTTCCTGGCTTTTTAAAAAATATTTTTTCTTTTTTTATTATATTTTTTTCAACATGGTATGCCTCTGGATGAATTTTTAGGATTTTTTTAAAGAGGACTTTGAAATTTAGTTTAAATTAAGTAATTTTGTTTGTGTGCGCACTTATGCATCTCTGTTGCTCTGTGACATTGTTAATTCAGCAGTGTTTCATAACTTTTGAGGTGTTAGGATTTCTTGGAGTCATACGTTGGTGTTGGGAATCACGAACCAACAAGAAATATGAGCCAATGTGCATAACTGTGAGGTGCTTAAAGTTACAAAAGCTGGACAATTGCCATTTTTGAGAAACTGAAGGGTGAAAATGGGTTAAATTGGTAGATTTCTTATGTATCAGTCATTAAGACAGTGGCCAGTTGAGTGGAATTTGTACCTGAAATGATACATTTTTGCAGTTACATCTCTGGATGCTTAGTATAGTTAGTTATCTATTTTTACATATTCTTTTTCATAGTTTTATATATACATATGGCTAGATTGATAGATAACACGTGCAGTAAATTAGCTAATAATCTGTCACAAAAGTAGCTGAAAAATACTTTTCCAAAAAAATAAGAGGCTAGCATTTACACTTCTCTAATCTATTATTATTCTGTTGTATTTGTCTGCTTTTATTCAGATCAGTTGTATTTTAAGAAAATTGAAACCAAAATTGTAGATGTTTCTCTCTGCAGGGATAAGTTACTCCACTGCGGTACTAGGAATGTTTCTGGACAAAATAAATGTTCAGTGTGAGTAGTCCTGCATATCAGCAGGTGTAGGAGCACCAAACACAGGGGTGCAGATCCAAAACACACACGGGGTTTACATTATCAGAAGAGCTTCTCTTCTTTGTGATTAGAAAGGTGACATATGTAAGAAACTCCTACAGATGAGTGAATATCAGTTTTGCTTTGTTGCCTCAGTCCCCTCAGTTTACATACTGCCCTCTTTGCTTCAGTATTTGCAAAACACTTCACTGTAGTAGCTGTGTTTCCAAAGTGCTGCTGAGTACCGAAGCAGATGGCAGCTCAGTCATTTATCCAACTTGTACTATTTATTTCTTTTATTTCTCTGGAAACAAATTAATTTATGTTAAGCTGTTGCTTCCTATCTCCTGCATCTCCTGCTTGCTCAGGGTTTTTTTTTTGTTTTGGTTTGGTTTTTTTTTGTTTGTTTTTGGTTTGGTTTGGTTTGGTTTTTGTTGAGGAGAAGATAGAAATCATGCCTAGTTTCTGTTAGTGATTTTTCTTTTGTCCTTCCAGTCATGCATATTTCAGTGCTGCAATGAGAGGTCTTTGAAAAGTTGTGGAAGGTGACATACAAAAATACTAAAAATTGACTAAGACAAATTAGTTTCTTCTGTTTCTAGAAGCACACATGTCAAGATGATGATAAGAGTATGTCTAAAATACAAATTAGGGTTGAAGGTTTGTATGGGTTTTCTGGGGGCATAGGGAGACACCGCCAATCTAACTTTCATCCATTTTGTGTCCTTTTGGACAGTGTGTGTTTTTAAAACTTCTGATGTCTCCTCATGTGAAATCAAGAGCTGCTTTCATCTCCAGCAGAAACTGTGCCAGGTGAATTTGGCACTTCTTGGAGAACTCTCAGCAATTCATTGACTACACAAAAGGTTGTATCAAGTTAGGTATTGGATGGTCTCAAACTCCACAGAATCTTTTATTTGTTTGTTTTTATGACATTGTGGAAAAGACTGTAAGGTTTTATTGTATGTAGTTGTCAATCCTTTAGAATATGGTCAAAATGAAAAAAAAAAATTAACTAATTCAATTGACAGTCTGCTAAAAGAGAAGACTTTACTCTTCAGAAAACATCTACTTATTTGAACTACTATACCATCATTCTGTGTGGATGCATTTAATTGGATTTTTTAAAGTTACAGCTGATGGGCGGGAGGAATAAACTATATAAATCCAGGGTGGTGAGCATGCACTGACCACTGCTGTAATTTCAGTAAAGAAAACTATGTAAGGTTAGAGTAGATCCCATTGCCTTAGAGCTGAGGAATAGGGGTTAAATAAATGTAAGCAACCCCAAGGCTGAGCTGACATTTATGTTGCAAGATCTATAAGCTAATCAGTACTGCAAAGACCTGAGCTCAAGTATGTCCCCTGTTGGAGTATTCGAGGACTCTTCTTTCTTTAAGGAATAATATGATCTCCCAAGAGCTGTGTAGATAGACTTAATTTATATGGATTGTTAAGCATGGGGAAGAGAGGCCATTAAAATGGGTTCCTGTCCCCATCTCTCAGTTTGCATGGTGGTCATACATTCCCGCCATATGAGCTGGTGGAAAGGGTAGAGTGAGTGGGAGAGCCAGGGAACAGTGTTGAGCAATTGGTTTAAATAGTCTCTGCAATCTTTTGGGTGTCTCTGATTTCAGCTAGCACACTGCCTTACATTTGTGCTTCCTGCTGTTTGCAATGCTTAGCTGGTGCTGTTACAGAGCAAGGAGAAGCTGACAATTAGCTGAGCTGTTACTCAGAAGTCTGCATGGTGTTCCACTTCCCAGACAAATGCAGTAATCTGGGGTAAGGAAAACACATTTTGTGAAAGGTGGCTGCGTATTTTGTTTGGATATTGCAAACAGTGTGAATTTCACCATGGGTTTATATGAACGAGACTACATTTCATTACTTTTTGCACTTTCTTCAAACCCAAATCCTGGTGTGGAAAAGGAAAGGGCACAATCCTGGACTGGTTGCCCATAACACAGTAAATGGTGAAGAAGGGGATGGTACTGTGTGAGTTCTGTATCCCTCTGGGAAATTGAGATCCTTTCTCGGATCTGATACTCAAAGAGCTGTGAATACCAGAATAATATTACTCATAAATTGCCCTACATTAATTTCTATTTCAATTCTGTGTAGCACATGTAAGTGAAAATCTTGGAAATACATTTGCTAAATCATGTGGTAAATGGTCTTGTTGATGACTGCAGAGTTGCTCTGGGGTTGGAGCTATTAAGCACTTATTATGGGAATCCAACAGGGCAAATTAAGAGAAACCTGTGTGTGTGCTTGTTATTTTAGGACTTTTATGCTTTCTTCTGAGAGACCTCATGTAGGACCCCATGACCTAATAAGACTTGATATCTTTTAGTCAGAGGTTAAGTTTTGAAATCTCAGTTACTGACCTATCAACATGGAAACAATTACCTTCAAGGGAGGGTTTAGTGTTGTTATTCTTGAATGCTAAAAAGCTGAATATTGCTGTTAATAATACCTGTAAAGTAGCTTTAGTGTTCTGCCTAGTTGTATGTGTATTTTCATTTATTACTGTGCCTTTTTGTAAATTGAGGGGAATTATTTTGTTTCATTGTAAGTAACTGCCAAGTGGGATTCTTATTTGTTTGTAACACCATTGTAAGCATTTCCTTAATTTGGGAAGGTTCAGATGCAGTGGTTATAACTTAAATCTATACATGAGTGTTCCTTCAAACTACTATTCCAAGTACACAAAACTATTGTGCATGGTAGAATTTGCCATTTTAATAAATTCTATCCTAAAAGAAGCAACACATAGGGGTTTTTTGCATATTTTAACTGTTACATTTCAAGGCTTAAAAGTGCCATCCATTTAAAACAAGTATTGCTCCTGTTTATAATGCTTGCTGGATACCTCCTCAGATGCAGGATTTTAGAGATTTTTAATGCCAGTTTACAAATATGTCCTTTTCCATAAGTTTCAAATTTTGCTTCTGATCAGGTGAATTACCTCTCTCACTATTTCTTTTTCTAACTGCACCCAGCTTTCTCTGGAATATTACCTATCTGAAAAATTGTCACAGTCTTCTAATGCTGTTTTTGCCAGTATCATAAGTGTTTTCAGTAATGTTTGTGAGCAACATTACTGACAGATCTTGAGTTCCAGCTGAATCAGTTAAGTCTTTTGATGGCATAATTATTTTGCAAGCCGTCGCTCTTGTAACAGTGGAACTCCCCTTTGAGGAAAAATGAGATTGTTCATCTTTTGTAAGATTCATACATGAGTTTTATCACTATAGTAATAAAATTCATTGCTTGGTCGGTATCCACAAAGGACTCATACCGCTGGAAATTGTAACCCCACTTACATAAATTGCCACGTGCACAGTTAGGTTGCTATTAGAATAGACACATCATAATGCATTTGTAAATAAAGAGGGAATGTGTGTTTTGGATTAATTTATGCAATGTTGGACAATTTGAACAAAATTTTAAAAATAACTGAAACAATATTCTGTCCTTCCTGCTTTATCTCAGATTCCTTTAGTAAGGTTGATAAACTTTTTTCTTTTTTTTACTTATTATATGCATTTGCAGCTAATATTTTAGATCCTTATGTTGTGTTTAAATAGCATTTCCCCACCATCCTTGCCAGTTTTTTATGAGGCTCTGTTTACATAGGCAATTTGCATAGGCAGTACTTAGATGTCTTCTCTGTGAACTATATTCTAACCATGTATATTCACCAGTTCACTTTTTTTTTCATTTTCATCTCTGTGTTTTGTTTGAAATATTATTAGGAGTTTGAAAAATTATTCTTATCTATGGTTACAGAATGATATCATAATTACAGTGTGTATTATATGGTCTGACTGACTGCATTGCCATTAAGGAATGATTTTTATTCAGTGATGTTTTAGGAAGTTTCTGACGCTGTGAATGAATGTGTTGGGCTGGGAACTGTGGTAGCTTTGCTTTGGTGCATCTGCTTGTGTTGCTACTGAGAATAATTGTCATGAAGCACGAGGGAGAGGTATAGAGGCCAGGCAATGGTACTGCTTTACCTGCACCTGCCAACCTGCCCAGATCTGTCTGCTACACCAACCACAATGTGCTCATGGCTTGCAAATCACACTGCCTGTAAAGCCTGACTGTGCAGACAGACGAAAAGAATAACCGATATCTAAAAAAGGCTTTTTTTGTTCAGGGTGTTGTTTTGTTGGGTTTTTTTCCCATGGTGCCAAGCACTTCCAGTTTGTATTTAAGGAAAAAGATGCATAGCATTTTGGAGGCAGCATGCAGCAGCATGCAGGGATGCCTGCTAACAGCAGTATAGAACTGCTCATGGAACTTCTCCTAGACTTCTGTTTGCAAAAGCAGCAGTAGAAAGGATGAGCAAATGGGCTGGAGCAGAAACAATTCCCTTTGTTGTGTGAGTACATAAAAAGTGCTTTTAAAATGAAGATTTTTTAATGAATCCATTGTTGTTGATGTATCACATTGCGCTTCTGTTAGGCTCATCTTTTTTAAAAATATCAAGGCAGTTGAACATATGCATCCCATGTGCATTGAATGCTAAAACAAATACAAGTCGTTGACTGCTCTTCTTAATGAAGAAAGTGGTGGGAAGTGTAACAGACATTGCTTTTAATGGCATTAAGCTTACATATATAGTCCCAAGCATGCTAATATCTCTAGGTGACACCCATCTCCTGAATCCCCAAATTTCTATTATTTTAAGAGCTATAGTTATCTAAAGAGAAACAGTAAAATTAATTTTGTACACCTTCTTTTTAACTGTTTATTTTCCCTCTTGGATAGAAGCTGATTTGTCAGGGAACTGTTACCCTTATAGGTGGATCTTCTACTAAGGTTTCTAAAGCATCCATGAGATCCTAATAAGTAATGAAAAAAATAGAAAGTTTCTATTCCTGCAGACTACAGCTGCAGAGTATTTCAGAATATTGTGTAACAAATCACTGCAAGCTATTCTGTACAAATGATGAAACTGGATAAAATACCATATGGTGCTGCACAGTACTTCAAAGAATTATTTCAGTATTATGAATGGGCTAAAATATCACATGCAGATTTATTCAGTCTAATTGGGACTTCACAGTTGTACTGTTGCAAAGAAGAATATCTGTGCAAGCTAAGTTGTGGGCAGGGGAGGTGGAATCAGACTATAGTACAATATAAACTAGATGAGAATTAACTTTTCCTAAAATGCATAACAAACATGATAATATAGCATGCTGTTAGCAGCAGCACAGTAGGTTTTATGGTGCTTTTGTAATTTGGATACTCTGATTTGGGGTCTAATTGGATTCCTGGGCAACACTGAATGGCAACATTCTTAAGTTTGTAAAGACTATTTGAAATAATAGGATTGACATTAACCTTTGAAAGTTTCCTTTTCAAAAATCTGTTTGAAAAGATTAAAAAAAATAAGCTGCGGTAGAATTAGAGAGTTCAGGAAAAACTACTCTTGTGTCATAGACTATAGGCATTAATTCTTATTGGTTCTGTAATGGATAAAATAAATTTGTTTGGGGTTTTTTTTCCTGACCTCCAATTACAATTGTAAACCAAGGGGTTTAAAAACTTTCCATTTAACTTGAAAGAAGCAGCTCCCTTGAAATACAGCCAAAAAAAATAGTTGTTTAGGATGTCAATAAATACTTACAAAAAAGCCCTTAAAGTCAGGACAGCAGAGTATATTCAATGATTTTGTGTTTCGTGGAGGAGATGCTGATATAGATGCACTGACTACTTCTACTATTTTTTTAGAGGTGTATTTGGCTTTTTAAAATTTTAACTCACATTTGTGAGATTGGTGATCTGTTGTTAAGCAAAAGTAAGGCAGGGGTGCACTGTTTTCTTGTGTCCTTGCCCGTGCTTATATAAAACATCAAGCCTGGTTCAGAAAGCTGTGCAGAGCAAGTATTAACCTTAAGCTGCTCTTATTTCCTTCAGTATTGTTACTTCCTTTTGAAACTGTGCACCTTGCAATCATTAAAATGTCAGTGCAAAGGAGGAATTCTGTGGACATGGCAAAGGGAATGGACAGAAGTAGCAGTGATCTTGATTTAAACTGTTACAAAATTTCATTAACTTCATTAGACTCTGTGATGCTTGTAAGTCTCATCAGTGTGTGGCTGAAAGGATGCTTTCAGGTAATCTCATGTCTTCTGCATATTGATTCTGTTTGATGCTAGGCTGTGGAAAATGTTCAAATTTTGGGCTGAAAACAAGACAGGATATAAAGCCCACAGTGATGGGGTGCAAAACTCTTGCCTGGCATAGGCCTAATAATGTTGTTAATGTTTGCCTTTTGAAAAATGATTGTTAAAAGGAGCATCTTTTACAAAGGAATAGCTGCTGGCTAGACTGATTTTTCACATTTGAACTCAGAAGCAGTTAATCATCTTCTAAGTGGTTTAGAGGACATTTGTGAGTCTGATCTACAGGTTATCATACAAAGTGAACTTAGAATTTTAATGGAAGTAGTAGTTCTAATAGTAGTTCTCAAAGCACTGGGAAATACCTGAGAAAGGACAAATATGTTTAACATGGTCTCAAGGGAGTTGAGAAATTCCCTTAGGACAAGAAAAACCTATGTTAAGAGAAGCTTAGATATGCAAAATAGCTTTGGCTTGAGCAGTTCTTTCTTACTGAGGAAACTGAGGCAGGGAAATGAAACTTTACCATTTTATTTGCATGTGCATATGTTTGTTTTAACATTATCTGAAGTTAAAACCCAGATCTGGAATTGCTGTGCTTTGATGCTATCCTTTTCACTCATTTTCCTCGTGCTATGAGTGATTAATCCAGAATGTCTTCAAGTTTTGGAGCCCTGTGAAGCATTGCACACACAGCGAACAGGATTTCTTGAGGTCAGACTCCTACTAGGAGGCTTAATCATCTCTACTGCAATGCCTAATTTAAGGGAAGAATGGGACATTTGCCAGTGAGGACAAGGAGAGGGACTGTGCCAAAGTCTCTTCAGAGCCTTAAGCTCCTGGGACCTGCAGTCCTTTCTTGTTAACACTGTCAGAATAGTGCATCTCTATTAGTTCACTGAAAGATATTCCATCTGACTTTTGACCAGTAATCACCTTTTCAGGGTAGCCTGTAATTTTTTTCTTTTTTGTTTGGGAAACGTATAATTCAGGTCATAAATGTATATTTTGTAGTTCTATCAGCTCTTGTTAGTGTCTCATTAAAAGGTTCTCCAGTATGGTAAACTGGGGAATAATAACAGTTGTAGCAGTATTCTTCAGGTCATCTAGTTCAGCCCCTTGCTGAAAGCAGGGCTTCCTTCAAAGTGCAGTCAGGTGGATGAGGGTGTTGTTAAGTCAAACTCAGAAAATCCCCAAGGATGAAGATTTTGCATCCTATCTTGGCAGGCAGTTCCAGCCCTTAACCATTCTCATTATGAAGCTGCAGGGATGCTGACTTGGGTGTCTCACTTTTTACTTCTGGGTAAGAAGCAGATTAATTGAACATACCAAGCCTGTTTGCTTTTGATCTAGAGCTTTTAACTGATGCCCTCTAAGAATAGTGAATTGTTTTTAAATCAGTGTTAGGATTTTACTAGTTGGCATCTGTTTTGATATATTGGAGCTGCGAGGGAGTGTTTTGTAAATCATGAGATGTTTAGTTCTGTTACCTTATAACACAGTTTACATTTATGGTTTTTTTTCTCCAATCTGTGATGGGAGTTTGCATTCTTGCATAATACTGAGATGAGGAGCTTGAACCTATCTGATTTTTGCACCTATCTCTATAAAGGGCTGTTATTTTCAGCTGTCTTCAGGAAACAAAAAAGCCAAGCAACCTGTTGTAATGTGTGCATCAAGCTGCATAGCTTGAGAATTGTATTATTCCCGAGAGGATATATACTCTATAGATTATAGGGTCTGAAAGAAGTTGATGATCTAGTTAAAATGTGGGATTGCTATGTTATGTGTCCTTGAAGGGAAAATAAAAGTGGGAAGGTGTAGGGTTTTTCTCATGTAATCTCTAGCTAATCAAGAGCTTCTAAAATTACAGAGGTCATTGAAGATAAAGTTATCCAAAAGACTTTATCACTTTTCATTTCTCTGAAAATTATTTTTCTTTCTGTATGAATACTACTATCTTTTGAAGAAAGGGACTTGACTGCAGCGCTAATGAAGTGTAAAGAACTAAAGCTGTCACTGCTGCAAATGGTATATTCAGGAACAAGAAGCTAGTTTACTTGATACCTCATAGCAAATGTCTTCGAAAGTCTAAGGTGCTGTCTGTGTGAATTACGATGAAAGGGTTGAGAGAGGAGGTGTTTATGTAGTCTGTCTGGCATGTCTTTTCCAAAGTATATCTTTGGGTACATACTTTGGGAACATATTTTTAAAGCAAACTTGTGTGTTTAATACACTTCTCTGACTTAGGGGGAACTTGTGACTGGTGAATTACACCAGTCATTCCAAACATGTGTCAGAAAAACCCATCCATGTACTGTGCTCCGCAAGTTTTTCCCACTTGACTGAGAGACTGTTTAAAAAATATTGTAATAAGTAGTCTGATGTTACTTTTACTAATTTTATATCTTTTTAGAGAAAATTTTGTGGTGCATTTTCCTAAGAGTTCTTTTCTTTTAAGAACCCTTAATACCTGTTCATAATAGAAGTAAAAAGTAAGTTCTTAAGTAATTCTTAAATTCTTTAATTTAAGAATTAAATCTTCTCTGTACTATGAACCTAGAAGTTGGAATGGATTGTGATGTAGTGAAATATTACAGCACTTCTGTCCACCTAAGGTTAACTTGGTAGGTCACTGGATCACCACTGCAAGGGACAAAGCAAACAACAGCTATGTACCTGGTACATTTATATTTTTTTTGTTGGCCTCTGATCCTGTTAAAAGCCACTTCAACTCAAAGTACTTGAACTGAATTGCCAAGCAGGGACCTTGCCTTAGAAAATGGGAGCAGAGCACCTATTCTGAGTTTCAGTAATAATCCCTTGTTGAGAGACAAGGGTTAAGACCCTATTTCTATTAGGTAAGAATCAGGTATTTGGACTTTTGAGAATCCCCGGATACACCCCTCTGATATCTGCAAGACCCTGTGTATTTGTAACAATCCTGCTGCTAATCTTCTATTGATTCTTATTTTTCTATCAAGTACTAAGTATCTATCTGTTCATATGTAGTGTTAAAGGGAAATCCTGTACACGAAGGACTCCAACCAGCTATGTGAGTCCAGGCTAAGAAAGGTGGAGTATGAGTTGTTAACAAAACCAGTTGGTGATTTTAGCTGTGAATGAATGAAAAAATTTTCCTTTAGGCAGTCATAGTAAGTACACTATTACCTAAACTTTTTCTGAATAGTAAATTGAATCTGAAATGCTGAATAGATACTGAATACTTTTTCTTGATAATATATTATCTGTATCTTAAAGGGTATGCAAGTAAATCCTCAGTTTGTGCGTAATTTTGGTTTTATAATGTTTCCTGAAAATATGCATAGGTGTGCTGATCTTGCATCCAAGGCTCTTCAATATTCATCTTCCTTACTTAGTCGTCTAAAGCTAAGGAATATACATTACTGCTGTGTTCACAGTCATTTGTTATAGGGTAAAATCTTGTTTGGCCATTTTTTTATGGAGAGTTCAAGTATTGACTGCAATGTAAGAAATTGAACTCTACTTGGATTGTTGTTATCCCCCCACAACTGATGTCTTGAGTGAGAGCATCGTCGCTTAAAATAGTGGGCTTCTTTAGCAATATCTTTGTCATGAACTCATAGCCATAACAGAATTGTAGATAATGGATAAGGTCAGAAATTTGGGTGGGGAATTAATGGCTATACTTTACTTTCTGGTTATGCTGCCTTTTTGTTCTTAGAAAGTTCATGTGCTTTGATATTTATTGCAGATACACATTCTCAAGGGTCATTCTTTCTGTGTGTAAGAAGTAACACACTTAATGGAGATTCACTTGGCAGTGTGGGAGGGAGAAAGCAGAGTTCTAGTTCTACTAGAACTAGAATTTACTTCCCCTTACCCCATCTTCTCGCCACCTGCTCTTCAGCCATGGCGTTGACAACTTGCTCTCCAGTTTTCTGCTGTGGGTTCTCTGCAGCTCCAGCCCCACATGGTGGCTATGCTCTGCACATTGCATCCCGCTCTCCATTTCTTCAGTCATGTACCTCTGTTTGCTTGTCTTCAAAGTATGTTATGGCTTAACAGTACAATAAATCAATCACCGGAGTGCCCAGTACCCCAGTACAAGATCTTCAATACAACAGAATACTGAATACAGTCCACACCATTCTAACCTGGTGCAGGACAGGGTCCTGCTTGCACTTGCCTAAGCTCACTCTGGCTGATTTGGCTGATGTAGCAGTTGTTTTTGTTGAGGTCAAGTTTGTACCATTAGACAATAGAGCAGTGCTCCTCTCTGCTGCCACTGTTCAGAGAATCGCTGCCTTGTTAGCCTAGTAAACAGTTTCAGTTTGAGTGCTGGCAGCTTATCATGTCAACCATTGACAGAGGTAAATTTCCCTCTATATTAATGCAGCAGCAAAATGGCTAAGCTGGGTTTTTCCGGCACTGTTTTTACAGCCACCAGCAAAGGCTACAAACTGACCCTTTAGGTTGTAATCCTGTGGAGTTGGTCTTGGAATTTCTGAAGTGATCAGAAGTTATGGATTATAAAAGAAAAGTACCTAGGTAGGCTAAATAAGAGGTATTGTAAAGAATTAAAAAATATCTTTTTCTGAAAAAGTATAGAATTTATGACAGCAAACTCTTTTATACTTTACTGTACAACTATGTAGTATGTACTGTTTAACTATGGTTAAAGTAAGTCAGCTTCTCTGGTTGAACATATCCATTGTATGTTCTTCTCTTGGGACATTCCCTTTTCCTTAGGTATTATAAGGGTGGTAGAGGCAAGTGGTTTAAGTGCTTAGGGAAAGAGCCACTTTTAAAGTTTTGCAGGTGGAATTTGAATTGGCATAGTCCAGAAGGTTTGCTTTGTCATTGGGGTGTTGGGGTTTTTGGTTTGTTTGTGGTTTGTTCCATTTTTGCTTTCTCATTTCCCTCCTCTTGCCCTTCCCCCCCATACTTACTTAACTCTTTGTGCCTATGTCTAATTGAAAAATATTGTGCAATCATTTACTAAAGTCTTCAGTTTCTGTGAATCACTAAATTCCCTTGTTTCTGCCATGTACTTTATGGCATAATTACAGAATTGATCAGAAAAAAAGGGAAATGTCTTTGGTTTTTTGTTTTGGTTTTGGTTTTTAGGTTTGTTTTGGTTTGTTTGTTTGTTGTGTTTTTTGAGGTTTCCTTCAAATTTTCAGTTACTGAGACTGGCATTAGTGGTCAAGTTGAATAGACTTAGAGGATACCTCCTAAAAAGTGAAACCTCTCCTAAACTGAAAACCACCTTAAAATCAAGATTG
>VWZN01011138.1:74359-120125 GCA_013396955.1 Regulus satrapa
TGGCAGATATGATCTTGCTATTGTTTTCCTGTGGTATCAAGTCATAGACTCTGTAGCAAACACATAATTAAAAATTGCATTAGAATGCATGAAACTAAAAGAACATTTCTCAGTTCATGTGTTAATATTTAGCTTTAAATGGGAGATCTCACTAGCCATATTTCATTCCATAATTTTTTAATGGTCACCTTGCAGCATGGATAATGTCGTTTTTAAATGTGGGTTTTGGACTATTAATTCCTCTCCATTGCAGGAGAGTCTGCCATATAAACTGCAGAAATATTTAACAAACACCTGGAAAAGGATAACAAGTTTAGATTGATGAGACAGATGTATTTGAGAGATCTGGTTGAGTCTGTTCCTTATTTCAGTAGTTTGGATAACCTCTGTTACTTAAAGGGTTCCAAAACTGGATTGGCAGCACCATATGCAGACTGAGTGGCTGTTGCCTCAAAGAAAATCCTGATTGCTGCCCGTGTTTACCCCAAGATACAAAGAAGGTTGCCCTTTCCAGTAGTGCAGACTTCATACCTGTGTTTTAAAAGCATAATCTCTCTCCTGTCCTGTGGCTGTATTACATTGTTAAATGATGTGGGATCCTGGACCATATCTCTAAGGTGTACTGATAGTGTTCATGGAATATAACAGAATTTTACTGACCAAGTCATGAAAGAAAATCAAGGTTTCTGACAAGTTATATGGAAACTAGCCCTGAAACAGCTGACCTGAAGAAAGAAAAGATATTTCTCTAGCTTGAGAGACATATCCAGAGTTTCAAAGTCAATTTTAGCCCAGTGGATCCATCTTTAAAAAGTTGCCACTTTAATTTACTGTGACACCTGGTAGGCCACCAACACCCCCCAGGTATTCCCCTGGTATGCTGTTCCACTTAATTCTGTCAGTACAGGAGCAGATTTTAGCCCTCAAGTTGGCAGAGGATCACCTTCAGGAACAAATGGGAGTCATGTGCAGCTGAAATAATGGCTTCTGTGTCACTTACACTATTACCTTTGGTTTTGACATTTAGCTGGTGGGAGAAAGAATATGCTTAAGTAGAGTCTTCCCTGCCATAAAATATTTGGTTTTCTGCCATAAAATAGAAGTAGTTAATAAGGAATAGGTGTCTTAGCTCTAGCCAACCGGACCTCTTGTTGCTATTGGTCTGATAGTGTAATAACTCTGGCAAGTCCTGTAAGCTAGTAAAAATAGTGAGTGTCCCTTTATGTAATGACTTTTCGATTTATTGAGAAATTTCTAGGAACAAGATCAAGTTCCATTATTTAAATGTATTTTGCTAGTACATATCAATGAAAAATCTTTCAGCATGATTTTTTAGTTTCACTGCACAATTTCTTACTAATGCATTTGCTTTCTAGTGGATAGTTTTGGTTGGAAATCTGTGGGAAAAAGTACTAGTCCTTTCACTTAAGCATTTTAAACCTTTAAAAGTGGTAATTTGAGAAAACTGTAACTTTTCTAGTACTCTTTCTCTATGAAATATATTTAAAGATAAGTATCACAGGTAATTAGAACATGGTACAGAAAAAATAATCTGAGAACTGAGAATTCTGTTCTTTCTTGGCAGCATCTAAGCCGGTTTGACCAAGAGCAAGACTACTCTGACCATCTAAGCCAGTCTGACCAAGAGCAAGACTACGCCCATAGCCATTGCTATTAAACTGTTCAGGTCCTTGGCAGCTGGATTATTTACTGACCCTTATCTTCATGTGATTTCTTCTGGGACCAAATACAGCACTGCCATGCTGAGCATTTCCCAAATGCAGGAGGACTGAACGAGAGGCAGACTTCTCTTAGATTGACGACTAGATTGATGGTAAGCAACACAGAAGGTTCAAGCCTTATGCTAGCATAAAATCATTTGACAGATAGAAATATTTGCTTATAAATTGAAAGAGTAGGTAATAATAGTGGTTTTTTTATGATTACATTACATGATATTTTGTGATTACCCAGACTAATAGCTAGCAGATGGCAGAGTATACATTTTACTTGTTTACAAAGTTGATGGATGGCAGTGATTGAAAAACATTTTTTTCCTTGTTGCATTACTCTAAAAGCTTGTAGTGGACAGGCAATTTACCATATGAGTCAACAATAATTTGTATCTGCTCTAGATTTTGGGGGGCATCAGTTATTCTCTTTATTTTATTTGACTTCTCTCAATGGTATTTTCTTCTTAGAGTAACAGGGAAGAAATGAAATCTACTTTGAAAGCCAGGTCTTTAAAGGGATGAATGTGTGCTTACGGTCTACATATACAAATAGTATTTATTTGTATGAAGAATAAATGGTGGGAGGTTTTCTCCGCTGTTCTATTTCAATGTTTATCATATTACTTGGACATTTTGATGAAGAGAGATATGCTCTGTCTTTTGTTTAGGCACCTCAGCACAAATCTACATTGCTATGTTGCATGCTACCAAGAGAGTTAAAACTATCCAGTCACAATAATAATTGCCGTGGTTTTCATCCCTTCTTTTTAATTGGTATTGACTTATATTATCTATATGTATGTTTTAGATGTATCTCCTCTTCAAGTGTTGTTTGTTTGGTTTTCTTTCTTAGGTGCAATGACTTGGGAATACTCTGTAACTGTGAAGTTGTTTATTGAGTAGTAGACCTAAAACCTGACTTGCTTTCTAGGTTCATCCCCACAATTCCTAATATATCTATGTATTTTAGTCCCCACTGTCAGGTGCCCTAGCTCCCTGTCATATTCCTCAACAGTGCCATTCAATTTAGTCTCTCTCAACGTTTTTGAGTATATTAGGAATAGACGTCATGCTTGTGGTTTCAACAAATAAAATGTGAATTTTGATTAGTAGAAGATTTGCCTTTTTTTTTAAAGGGAAACGGGGCACACCTGTGGTTGCTCTTCCTTCAAGAGTCACTGTTGGGTCCTGTTTATTCCTGTAAGGTTTCTGACTTCTGTGAAATTCATATCTGATACATCTAGTATCTTGCAAAATTTGATAGGACTTGGACAACATAGTTTTGTTTAGTCATCTCATAATTTTTTTTTCCCAGAAAAATTGATCTAAAACACTCAGATTGAGCCAGAATGTAATTTCTGCTTAAAGAATCCAATAAGACCATTAATTTTTTTCCCCCTGGTGAAAGAGGAAGGGAAATCATTGCAAGAATTACTGTGACCAGACAGGATAAAATGTAACTTGAGATACTATTTTCAGATAACAAAACTTTTGCCTTTCAGCCAGAGGACATTTCATAATGTATATCCCTGTTTGTAACAGAAATATTGAGTCTGTTTAGAACTGTCCCTTGAATTTCCCTTTATGAATTTACACACATGATAAGACTGGAAAATACATGATTAGTATTAGGTTCAGTTTTATATCAATCATGGATAGATCCACTAAGCCTCTGTAAATCTGCCTTACAACTACTTTCTCTCATAGGGTTTTAATTATTCCAAACTGCTAGTGATCTTTCAGCAGGAGGAAGCTTATGATATCTTTTCTATTGTCTTGTCTTTTGTAATGTGTGGGGAAAAAATATATTCAGATAGTTGCTGGTTTAGTGATCTTGTTTGTCATAGGCCCTATTCCCTAGCTACACATATATGTGTGGCAGTAATGGATCCACTTCTTATTTCCTTCATCATCTGCTTTTCCCTACTGCATTCAGATTTTTTGTGGAAATATATATGTATATATGTGTCAACAATTACTGTCTTGTTCAGCTTCCCTCCCTTTGACTAAATTTTTATTTTGCATTCCCCACAAAATCCAAGTTTCAGACCAGTATGATAATATGACATTTTCCAACTTGTATCAGTAAAGATGAAATGCCTTTGGTAGTGATGCCTAACTCTGGTTGCAAAGAGGAGAATGAGAAATAAACAGTAGAAATCTAGCTACCAAGGCTCCAAGTTGCTTTTTGTATGGACACGGGACTAGTGTACTGAATGACACTGGCAAATGCTTGAGGTCACCAGTACAGGAGATAAGGAGTAGAAATGGAAGAGCAATGCTTCTTTGTCCTCCATGAATTTTTACAGTGCTCTTGCTGGGAGGAGTGCTTCAGCAAAAAGTGGCTGTTGCATCAGAAACAGTTTCCAGGTCTAGATTTGGTGTGTAGTGCTTGCTGGATCCAGATGATGAAGCCAGATAGATTATGGTGGGAGGATGGTGGTTCCATGAACACTGTCAGAGTCCCTGCCTGTGCCTACACCTGGCTGAGTGTTAGAGGGGATGAATGCAGATCCACCTTAAAATTGACTTCATGAAAGTAAATACTTAACTCAGGTGAGCCTTGGTAACAGGGATACCCCAAACTTTGGGAAGGGACAAGGGGCTGGGCACAAACCTGCCCGGAAGTAGCAGAATATAGGGTTGCTGCCCTTGTGAGAGTTTCAAGAAAACTAATCTTAATCCTATTGTGGAAATACACATACACCTTTCTGGTTTAGAAGATGACAGTGATTGACATGCAAGACCCGTTAATGTGCAAGTCTTGGAGTTTTGCCAGGATTGTAGATGATAAAGCAAGGGATAGGTCCTAATTAAAGAATATATAAAATGTACAATTGACTGCAGTTGTCTTTGCTCAGATTTTTGCTTGTAACATTGATTCTTATTTATACTTGTAGTCTGCAGACTCTTCTAACAATGCAGTACTTCCATTAACCATCATCAGTATTTGCAAACAGGAGATTCATTCACATCGGGTAACAAATACTTAATTTATTCCTCAGAATTGTCTCAAAGAATATGTTGCAGCTTCTTTACCAATGAATCTGATTTGTAAGATGGTGTAAGTACTGATCAAATTTCAAAATTGAACCTCTTAGTGAAAGATAACCAGAGACTTATCATAACTCATTTGCTATGTCTTTAGTTACTGAAGTATGAAGGCTTCTAGGAAGTCTATGAACTTTTACCTGGTGTTTTTCCAGAACCATCAGGAGATGCATTTTTCTTTGAAAAGCCTGAAGAGCCAAGGGAAGTTCTTAGAGAGAGTTGCTGTTTTCTGCCCAAAGCATGCTTACTCCCAGATTTGCAAGCATTCATTCAAATACCTGCATCTGCTTATCTGATGTGCTGAGTGTCCAAGGAAGGTGGTTCAAGTGTATCTCAAAATTAGAACAAGAAGATACAAGTTTCCTGACAAAAACTGTCCATCATTCATGATTTAGCAATAGATTTTGCTTCCATATGGGAAACAAAGTGGGTCTCTTAGTGATTGTAACCTTCTAACTGTTTACTAAGTGATATAAGTAAAATTTGTTACTTAAAACATTTTTTTTTTGTTTTGCTTTGGTTTTTAGGGAAGAGAACCTATTTTGTTGCTGTCTCTGTGCCAATGAGTGTGCTTTAGCTTCTAACCAAAGCGGAAACTGAGGATATTTAAAATGGCGCATTGCTTCATCATTGTTTTCATATATCACTGTATCAGTCTCTTCTAGTTGATTTAAGATCATTGCTCTTTAGATTTGTAAATCACTGCTTTAAGGATAGCCACAACAATTTTGGGAGGTCATGGAATTTTGGGGTTTATTTTGTTTTGATTAAAAAAAGCAAAAACCTGTTCTATCTCTTTAGCAACTAAAAGAAAAATATTTACTGTCTGGCATATGACAGTCTTTAAGCACCTGATTCAATTTAAAAGAATTTTAAATACAAAATAATACATTACAAATAATAATATTATGAAGTTTGAAATAGAAATTACTCATATTCTGTTTTAGTCAAAAAGCCCTAGGTTCAATACCAGTGATAACACAAGGCTTTGAGATGGTATTTATGAAGGGTTGAGGAAAAGTAGTTGATATCTCCAGGAGACATTTTCTTAATAGCAAAAAGACTTTGTTGTTTTGAACACTGTGCTTTTTTAGTCACTTTTCAAAATTAGGCACTGCTTTTTAGGTAGATTTTAGTGGAATTGGCATATTGCATGCAGAAAATAGAGTATATATATGAAGCACTGTAGGTGTATTAAATTATTACACCAAATTACTTTAAAATATGAAAATTTTACAAATAGCACTCAAGCCCTGTACTTAAAAAAAAATGTGATTAGAAGCATCTACTGCTGTAGATCCCCAAGAGTGACTAGAAAGAATGGAGGAAAAAATTATTTTTGTTTCACCTCTTTTTGTATCATCTGTGGTGTGCAGTCCCCTCTCCCCTTGCCAAATAACACTGATTTGTTTATATGTTCTGATTAGGAACCCAGGCTTGATATGGTTCATGTCCTGGATGCTATTGTTTGTGAGATAGGAGCAGACATCTTGCTCAAGGTTACAAGAGGCAAATTCTGTTTCAGGATGCTGAATATAAATTTTTTTCTCTCCACTTAGTTCCCTCTTTACCCTGTAAAAAGCTTGTTTGGAAAATTGAGTAGTATCCATTTGTACTATCAATTTTCTGTGAGAAATAATTCTTATAGTGAAAAGTAGGATATTGATCTGGATAACATCCCTATACATGAAACAGTCACTGACATGTCTTCTGTATTTTCAGTCTATCCCTTACAGGAAAGATCACACTTCTTCCCTTTACTTAAGAATAAATAATAATTTAAAAAAGCACTCTTTCCTTGCATACACACACTCAGAAATGATTGACTGTATTTGTTTAGATCAGTTGCACTGTCTTGGAGAAGCTAGAGGGAAAATTGGAAATGCATCTACTGTATCTCTTGTGTAAATTAGCTTTTTGATCGTTTTGATAGAAGATAATTACTTAAACATGACAGTTAATTTGTGTTGTGTTCCAGTGTAGAAGCTTCAGAGAAAGTGTGTTACAGCATGTACAGCTGACTTTACTTTAAATTTTCTTGATTTTGTACCAGAGGCATTTTTATCTCTGCTGAAGTACAGTACATATTTTTTGCAGTATGCTAATAGAGCAATCTGTGCGAGGAATAGAATCTTGGTTTTAAGCTTACTTTAAAAGTTACTGGCAATGACCATGTCTTTGCAATGAAATATTACAAAATTGGGAAAATTGGGAAAATTTTCCCAAAAGTGGGAAAATTTATTTAATATAAATTCAAACATTTAATGCCTGACCTTCAGTATATAGAATCTTTCAGTCTCACTGAAATCAGTTTTTCCAAGCAATAGAAAATACACTTAAATCTAATTTTTTATCAGTAATTTGTAGGAAGGTTAGGTTAAAAGGCTTGATTTAAACACCTCTTTATTGGATATATTTATTTGATGTAGTACAATAATAATTAGAAAAAAAAATACTTTTGCTTCATAACAAATCCACTAGTATTCTAACCTGGGATAATAAACAAGCATTGGCTTTCAATTAAATAGTGAGTGAATAATCATATTGACAGTTCTGGCTATAAAAGAAGAAATCCAGGTGTTCACTATTAGCCTGTCTAAATCAGTTCTTAAATTTTGGTGTCTGACGTAAATTGAAGTGAAGCAATTGAATTGTAACATAATGCTGTGTCATTACACCTCAGTCTTAAATTGTGCTTGTACTCAAAGTCTTTTGAATAAACTTGGAAATCTCCATGTTATTAATGAGAAAGTAACAAATCACTGTATGCCTGATCCCAGCACGGTGTTGCAGAAGAAATGGAACAGGAAAGAAAGTGTCTG
Organism: Regulus satrapa; assembly: GCA_013396955.1. Taxonomy (NCBI): domain Eukaryota; kingdom Metazoa; phylum Chordata; class Aves; order Passeriformes; family Regulidae; genus Regulus; species Regulus satrapa. The sequence continues at coordinate 81,966 of VWZN01011138.1, forward strand.
AAGGAAACAAAGCAAGCAAGGAGCTTCTGTGGTATTGGTTTGTTGTAGAGGCACTGCATCCCTGCCTTGGTGAGTCTTGCTAGACAAGGAATGTTAGCGGCATTTCCTAACAGCAAAAATCTGAGAGGATGATAATGTGGTCATTTCACAGAGCCGCTGATGATCAGATACTGACTTACAAGGAACACTTTCACTGCTGCATTGTTTTAGGGGAACACAGCCAGCCTTAGTGGTCCTTAAGGCCTGAAGCACTTGCATGAAGAACAAGTCTTAGGAAAAGTGTTAGGCTTGAGAAATCACTGATAAACAATTAAACAGCAATAAACAATGTTTAATGTTCATCAGTTTGGATTTCTGATTTATACCATTGTCCATAACTCGGCCAGTGAATGTGGTGGGGCAGGCTGTGCTGCTTAACCTGGTTTGGGTTCCTGGCAGTTCAGGGCTCCTGGCAGCTTATGGTCCTGGTGACTTTTCCTTCCCTGCCCTGCCCACAGCAGGCATGCAGTCAGCAGGGCACACTGAGAGAGCAGAGCACCACGGCATTTGGAGAATAAGCATTACTTACCCTTGCTGTGCGGAGCTTCAAATTGCTGCACTTGTGAACAAAAGCCTCGGTACTGGATATAATGGTGTTTTATAATATCGTAAAAAGTGAGTTTAATCTTGATTTGTTTGCTGCTGTGGCAGAGTTACTGAAGCACCACCTCTGCTTCTTTTCCTGAATAAATTTATTCTCTTGTAGGTTTTGGTTCCTGGCCTGAATACTCCATGCAAATGTCAGAGTAGTGCTGTATATTAAAATACATCATTATTCCTCTTGGTAGCAGAGCATGATGAATATGAAGTAAAATATTTTTAAAGGTACATACAACTTCCCAAGAGACAGATTTTTGCAAGTCTGTCTCCATTTACTCTCATTAGTATTAAATCAGTACAATTGATAACAAATGTCAGACTCTAATGTTTCTGGTGAAGCAGACCATCTGCCTGTTTCATAATATGAACATTTATGCTTACAATCAGTATACTTCAACAACTGGGCTGGAAATGCCAGGTAGTAATGTCTGTTACTTGAGGTCTCTGAATGCATTATGTATATTGGAATCATAATTAGTTCCATGCTTTCTGGCAAATGTAGTTATTAAAGCAGATTTCTTTCTGTGGATTGCTTGCCTCCCTTGAAAGTACCATCCTCCTCTTAGCCTCTGTTTTATTTCCCTGTGATTGATTGTTTCTTACTAATATGTTTATTTTTCAAGCTAGTTCTCTCTCTTTGAATAACTGGAATTTTTGAAGGCTGACTACCAAATAAACTAATGTTGTGATATTCAAAGAGAATTAACTTGCCATCAACGTACCACTTTGTTTTGACGGAAAGTTTTTGATTAAAAACAAAGAATAAATAAGCTAAAAGTAAAAATACCTGTGAAATTCTTCAATTAAAGCTTACAGGACTGAGGAATAACTTGCTTTTCTTCTGCAGGGGACAATGGAAAGTGGAAGAACTTACATTTCAGACGACTGTTCAGCTTTCCTACCCCTGTGGATGCACATGCTTTTGTTGGGACGGATGGGAGATAATGGGCCTCAGTCTCTTTGGTTTTCCATAAATCTGATTTCTTTGTCAGCAGTTCAAATCCATGTTTGTTGTCAGACATTAGCAGTTCTTGGTTCACACTGCTGCTCTGTATGCTGTGTGTCGTGAGAGTGGAGTGAAGCCACTATGCTAAGGAGAGCTGGGCTGAGAATGTTCCTGTGCACTTTGGGTCCTGCAGTATGGATGGCACAGTGCAACCACAGAAGCTGCTGTGGAGGAAGCAGGAAGGGCTTTAGCACCATTGTGGTGTTAAGCTACCCAGAAAACAGGGAATGTCCATCTAGACAGTCCATTTAATTAGTGGTACATGAAAATCACTGGCAGAGATGAAGAGAAGATGGAAGAGGGATATCTGTGCTGTTCCTATCTTTTTCTCAAGTCCTTTTCATGGAAGAAGAGAGTCTTAGATGTCTTTGTGGAACCTATAGAGATTCTGGTACAATATAGGGAGATTGGGGTTTGTGGGTTTTTTTTTTGAGATAAGCATTAGTTTCTGAAAGGAAACTGGAGAATGGTTGCATATTAATAGCAAAGCTCTATGTGTTGTGCAGAAATTTTTTCAGCAAGAAAAATTGTAAATAAAATCAGTGAAAAGATGTTAGATGCATTGTTTATTCTGTTTTACAGTAACCTTTTCCATTTGAATATGAAGCAGTTGTTAATGCTATGCACTTATAATGGATAGAGAAGGTTTGCTGAGTTATTGCTAGTGGTACATAAACTGATCCCTGTACTTACTAAATTTATTTTTCCATTGTGATTTGAGAATGAAAGATTTCCATTGTGATTTGAGAAAGAGTTGTTATTATTATTCTTTTGTTTTTCAAGATCAGCTGGCTTGAAATAATATTTAATAAGAAGAAACTTGGATTTTAGTTGTCATTGTGCTGCTGGTTTCCAAACACTGGCAAAAATACTTTCCTACTTGTGGCATATGATGCAATCTGTGTTTTTAACAAACTTTACCCATTTTGCTGGTTTATTCAGTGTTTTCAGAGCAGTACATTACATTCCCAGCTTTCATGTTTGGCTTGGAAACCTGCACTGTTTAAAATTTGGAAATAAGCAATATTCATTAATCGTGTTTTTTTTTAATCTAGTACTGCAAGATTATTCTAAGACCATTATGTCTGAGAGACTACATACATAAATTTTAGGTACATATATTGTGTATTTTCTTGAACATTTATTTATATGTTAGGTTTTTGCATAAGTACTTAGCACATGTTTGTCTTTACTAGTTGAGGCAGGGTTAAAACTCTGTCCTGTAAAATACAAATATCTGTATTCTGTAACATATTTGTATTTCTGATTTATCCACTGAGTCTTGGTCTGTCAATACAACAGAGATGTCTTGTGTACTGAACATTAGTAATATTTAGATGTTTCCAAGCATCAAGATTTTTAAGCAGAGGAGTTCAGACGGTGAAGAAATCAAATGAACAAAACCTTTGCTTGAGATTGCTGTAGTATTTGATGCCATGATTCTAAGCAGAAGGTCTGGTAATGCGTATATAGAGTTACAATCCTACAATAAAATCAGAGTCTGCACTTTCTACTAAGGCTCTTAGTAAGTAAATATTCTGCAGAATCTCTCATTTCATGCTGAAGAATCTAAGAGGCTGCAGCCATGCAAAATTGCAGCAGATTTTAAAGCTATCAAATTTCTTCAATGGAATTAAAATGTTTTAAGTCACAATGTATCATATGCATATCCTTATAGAACACTTAAGTGTAGTAATATTAGGATGTTATGTTTTTATATGCATATGATGCATGGTTGTGATTGAAAACATTTAAATCTTTTTTTTTTTTTTAATCTTCTTAGGGTTTTTAAAAATTATGATTTCCGTTCTTTTGTTCTCAACAATAAAAGGCAGCTTCTAGTTTTCTAGAAGAAAGCAGAAGCTTTCTAGCTTTCATTTTGCTGTGGGTTTTTTGGAAGGCAAAGTCTTGGCAAAAGGATGCAGTAGTTTTCAGTTTTACTGGCATGCTTGTTAAGATGGCCTCTGCTTAATTCACAGAAGAGCTGCAAGGCTGGAGAGACCTCTCCTGTTTTCATCTCTAACCTGTGTGTAGGACATACTGAACAAACATGGACATAAATGGATGTCACATGCAACTGTTTTCCAGGCAATAAAGCATCTCCTAATATTCAACCATTATCCACATAGTAAAAAAAAAAAAAAACCACCACAAAAAAAAAACCCCAAAAACAACCAACCAAAAAACCCAACCAAACAAATCTAAAATTGTTTACACCAAAATTTGCTGTTAGTTAAATCTTGTTTTTTAACAAAACAGGTAGTATTTTTCTTACTGTTTTATGTAGGCTTGATCAAGTTGGTAGTCATTCCATTCTAACATAAAAAAAAAAAAAAATTACTGTTATGTAATTATGATAATTAACTGTGAAGTGTTTCCTGTGATGACCACTTAGTTGCTTCAGACATTATACATATTCTGTCAAATCTTTAGGTTCAGAGAAACAAGGAGATGATCTGGAAATTGTTCAGGCTCTGAGAAGAATCCTTAGCATAGACTGAGTTGCTAGTTAGTCAGGCACTTTTAGATTCTTCTATTTTATTCCTAAAATGTGCAGCACCATTTGTAGCTGATATGTGCTGACAAGTGATACTCTTGCCTTAAAATTTTTATCTAGCTAGGTAATTCAAATAAATGGGTAAATGTACCCAGTACTGGGAGTGAGCTAGTCTGCCTGCTGCTTTGCTTTCTAAGAGTTGGCTTAGATTGCTCAGTTAATAAAAGTTTTACATGCCATGTCTCTAGAAGGCCCAATATAGAATTCCTCCAGCTAAGGAATTTTTTTTATCATGAATTGTTTGGTAGTAAAAAGAGCAGATAGTCAGTGTTAGACTTTACTTATAGTCTTCCATAATAGTTGTTAAGAAATTACATTTGAGATTGACCTAACTCAGGATAATGGTGACTGCTCTGAAAAACTAAGTGCAGTCTCTGTGCAGGAAATATTTTTCGTTTTCTGCTCCTTATATAACTGTTATATTTCTACAAGTCTCTCATCCAACTGCCTGCTCTATGCTTTTATTGACATTTTTCTACACATCTCTTAAAACATAAAAGGTGTGCATTTGTTCATCTCTTATGTGACAAGACCCTTGCTCTCTTGAGTCCTTCTCACAAGGGTCACTTCCTTAGCCATTTGCTCTTGCTTATACACAGGGTCTACATTATGCTGCTGACTGACAATTCTGTGCTTGTGATTTTCAGCTGTACATATTCCTTGACACCTTTAATCACTCATTTCTGTTCTCTTTGCCTGCTGGTTCTGACTTTCCCTCTAAATACTTCACATGAATGTGTTTCTCCTGGGGACAAATCAACTGTTCTTCTTGTATAGTTGCTATTTAGACTTTCCATGAATAACCTTGTTTGATCCTGAACTTCTCAACTGATACTTTTCCTCTACCTGCAAATGTCATTTACTATATATAACATTGGCATTTTTTTTAGTACCCTGTGGTCTGAACTTCCTGTCTTGACAGTTTCATTTCTCTCAGTCCCTTCTTTGTCTTTGTATTTGCAGTGTATGAAAGAAGCATTCAATTATTTTTCTGACTGTTCCATAACTTGGCTGGGATCCAATTAATTTCAGGGATCCATATGAAACAGTTCTCTCTTGCTCATAATCTGAATATGCTGTCTCCTATATTTTACTTTCAGTTTTTTCATTTTAGCACATCATGACTCAGTGAATGAGTTACATGAGTCAAGTGAATTTTAATAGGAGCTCTTGTGTCATACATATTGCTTAAAAATATTTTTAGTCTGTTTTCTTGCAACTATTTTATCATCTTATCGGGTGAATAATTTTCTTAAAACTTAATTTTGAAGTTGTTTGTGGTTGTTCTCATTTGCTAGATTTTAAAGTGTAAGTACATTTATTTACATGGCATTTTACATACATGACATTTCATACAGTCCTTCAGTATTTGGACCTTGCAGTCGGGTCAGAGCTGCCAGTTTGCACCACAAGCAAGGTGCAAGAGACGAGGGAACAATTCCCGAGCTGTGGTGCTGTGATACCCAGACTGCAACAGCTCTAGCTCCAAGCTAGAGTCTTACCTATATTGACACTCTATCAGCTGTCGAATCTGTAGAGCTGATATAATGTTCCTACCATCAGATTCCAGCCAAAGAAAGTGTGGAGTTTTATTTAAGTGTCAAAGGTTGAGGCATTTCGGAGGTTGTTGAATACAGGCGAATGGTTCATTAGTGTGTTGTTGCTAGCTACAGCTGCAGAACTTGAAAAGAGGTGATCAGTTATGCAAAGGTCAGAGCCTATTTGGGGTTTGTATTTGTTTCAGTCAAAATGTTTTAGCTTCAAATGTGAGCTAAGGAAAACCAGTTCCTTCCAAAATGGTGTTTATGTGTCATGACAAATTCACTTGGACGTCACTGACTGACCAGAAAGTAGCTCTGAAAGCTATTATGTTTTGAAGTTAATTCTGTCTAAACCTTTACAAAGTGTTAGCAAATTTTCAAGTACAAGTGACAAATTTTATCCAGAAGCCTTTGAGAGACATTAAACTCTCTTACTTTGTTTGAAAGTTTAAAATTTTGGGTTTTGTTGAAACATTTTTCCATTTTAAGGTTTTGTCTGTTGTATACAGTATTTCAATATTTTATGAGTATTCAGAGGTCTGGATGGGTTTTTTCAGATGTAATTTAGTATTTCCTTAGTAGCCACAGTGCAGGCAGATAATTATTAGGAGAAATTATTGTTTGGGTTATTCTTCTAATTTGCAGAATGAATGTTCTCCTTTTAAACAGAAAAGTGCTTTAAGCATCCTTAACAGAGACCCTGCAAGGCTCTGGCAGTAATTTCTTTATTATTTAGATATAAAGGCAAGAGTGATAAGTTATTCTTAAGAGCTGTCTTGGAATAGCAGTTGGGGGTCAAAAATATATGTCATAATAAGAGTATGAAATTGTGATATCTGTCAATGTAGGCATACAGTTATGATTTTCATTGAGCTTATCTGAATAGTGACTTACTTTGAAATAATATTTTAGGTTTAAAGTATGACGTGTATCATAATCTGGAATATTGGTTTATATTGAATATACATTTTGGGGTAAAGGGAGAAAAGTAGTTAATTTTATTCTGTTCTTGCTAATGGTCTAGAATGGGATATTCTGCATGTGAATAACTGGCCTAGACAAAGCAGACAGTGGTTAGCTGAAACTCCCTTATTCTTTTCTGGAAATTGATTTCTCTTGCTCATTGACAGCCCGTTTTTGTTTCTGAATTAGGGCTTTTTCCTCCCTTTTGCTTGTTCTGGATTTCTGGCTTGTTCTTGTTCTTTTCTCACCTTAGTCTTCCTTCTTGCTGTTTCCCTAAAACACTTGTTCTGACAGGCAAGGTAGCCCATCATACATATCAAGGTAGCCCCCACTCACTGTGGGACTTCAATACACTGGTGGATGCTCAGCTTGCCTGGCTGCTTGCATTGCCCCTCCAGTGTCTGCTCCGTCCTTGGGAACACACTCTCCCTGCTCCTGGTTTATAAGTGGCATTTTGTAGGTGGCAGTGCTGCAGATACCAAACTTTGCTCCTTGCCATCACTTTGTCAACAATAGTGTCAACATCTTCTCAGCTCCAGAGAAGCTGCTGCTGTCCTGCATTTTCTACTACATGGACAAGAGCTTTTCCTACAGCTGGCACCTGAGTGTTGCATGTGTTTCCATCTGCTGGAAGATGATGCCACAGACAGGATCACTGGAGAATCTTCAGCAGCTACACTCTGAGCAGTGCTCTGGCATGGGCAGGTGTTACTTGGAGTGCTCCTGGCTAAAGACACCTCAATATTTTTCACATCCACAAAGGTAAAGGTGCTAAATGACTGTGACATAGTGGTGATGGCTGATGTGTGGCTGGCATCCACACCTGGGCATCTGGGATCTGCAAGTAAGCAAGAGGAATAAGCCTTCTCCAGTCTGAACAAAAGGATGTCGGGAATCTTAGTGTTCTTGCTGCCTTCTTGTGACCAGGAGCAGTGACTACCAAACGCTTTGTGTTAATATGGATTAATAGATTTACAAAAAACCTATATTTTCCTGGAAGGTGTAAAACTTCCATTAAAGGGAAAGGATCTTGGTTGATACTTGTATTCCTTAGTTATGCTGTTAAACATCCATAAGCAGTTTTTTCTTTTTCTTTAGAAAATTCTTTTAAAGTCTTCATGCAAGAGACACTCACACAGACTCCTCAGCAAGCTTCATAAAGAATATAAATATAGAAGTATTTCTAGCGTGTATATTTCTAGTGTATTTATTAACAAAGAACAACAAAATACTTTTATTAAAGCAATCATTAAGCTTGGGGAAATTTAAAAAAAAGAAAAATGCAGTATTTCTCACATAGTCTGTCTAGGCGTCCTTTGCCTAAAGGCTGTGGTAATGCAAGTATTTTGCTAGATTTTTCATACAAAGTAGATATCTCTGAGTAAGTATTGCTTCAGATGTGTGTTCTGAATGTTCATGAAATGAAGAAACAAGAACTGACACTTTTCATGGTGGTAAAATTCTACTTGGTCCCCCAAATCTAAGAATTACTAATTTTAAAGGAACAGAACACATGTATTTCTCTCAAACCATGGTCTTTTGTTTGTCCATTTCAATGACATTTCTCCTTGAAACATATTTAGGCAGTTCAAATGAGATAGAGCAGTCCTCTGTGCTTTGTTTATCTTGTACTGAATTTTTCTTTTAAGCTTTAAGATCTGTTTTTTAAACTCTCCAAGTTCAAGATGCACTTTGCAGAATATTGTTAAATAGATTAAATCCAAATGCAAAAAGATTTTTCCAATTGCTTAATTTTTAAATTTAATTTTCTTTTAATAGGTGCAGTTTTTCTATTAGTACTAAAAATAGTACAATACTGGAAAAAATACTGGAGCTAAGGTAGCTGTGGAGACAGAATATATCTGAGTAGAAAGATAACCTTGCTGTAAATTAGACTGTTCATAACACAGTTTTGTATCTTAGGAGTAGGAATTAGTACGGTGAATTCATCAAAATATCTTAATTAGAGCTACAGTTACGATTAGCTCTTTCAAGCTAGGTATTGATAAGAATCCAGCACTTGGAAATTGAAGGGTTTTTTTAATCTTACACCATTCTCAAAATTAAGATTGATTTGATCTTCCAGCATGCGACCTTTACAAATCACAACACTACTTTATCACTTGATCCTATTTCTGAGGAAAATCTACGTAGATAACACAGTTTCCATTTATTATTATCTCAGAATCAATACATTCCTTGTAAAATTCTCTGCTTTACAGAAGTTGCTGTAAATAAAAATGCTTAATATTAAAGTGATTTCTTTAGAGCAATATTTGTGAACACAAGATTTGATAAATACACAAGATTTGAAGCAAAAAATTAGATTTGAAGAGTCAGCTATTATGAAGAAGTTATAAGCATTAGATTTTATATTGTAAGTGTGGAGATGGAAGTATTTTTTCATGGATACATATTTTTATTCTTTATGTCTCAAATAATGAGCAATACACAAATGTAAGCCAGCAATATTGTGTGTTAGATAAATATGCTTTTCAAGCTAAACAAAATACTCTCTGCAGGTGAATAATTTTCATTTACCTATAGGTTTTCAAATTTTCTTCAGTTAGATTCTAGTCTTCAATAATTTTCCTGACTATACAGAAAAGTTAGTGCTTTGTGACTATTATGAATAATTTTAATAGAATATTTTACCATGTTTATTCTTTCATAAATACTGGCATGTAAGGAACCAAACTATATAACTTGTCCACCACCAAAAGAGACCTTTCCCTGAGCTGTGCCATTTCCCTCACTCCTCACACCAGCTCTGGTCTTCCCCAGGAAGAGGAAATTCTTCAGCCCAGTGACCCACTGTGAACCTGTGCGAGTTGAGGAGCAACAAAGATAATGATAATCTCCTTACCATAAATCAAAGTTATGAAATTTTCCATTTTCCAACTGTTTTTTCCCAACCACCTGCTTGCTACTTGCATATCCTGGAATTGTTCACCGGACAGAGCCTTATTCTTAGTGAAGGTGTGAAACCAGGGTTTTTCCCATCCCCTCGTATGCTGCTTCTGTGGACTCAAAAAAGACAAACCCAGCAAAAGCAGTTGCCTGCTTTTCTCTCTCATCCTGATGTGCAGGTGTTACATGAAGCACTGCAAATGTATGGCTTGGGTGGAAGGGGAAAAGGGTACCATATTTGGCAGTGGTCTCTTTGCAGTTTGAATGGAGAAATGCTGTAGCTTGTGCTACTATGAAAGCATAAGAACAAAGGTACTGGTTAGCCCAAGCATTCAGCTAGTTTACTATTCTGCTTCCTTCTGTACTCAAATGTGAAGAGGTATGAAGAAATTGCTATATTTTTAGGTGTAAGAGACAGTGAGTAGTTATGTTTTCAGTCTCAGGTTGGTTTTTCCAGAACAACCCTGTGGGACCTTTCTCCATAGAAAAAAACATTTATTCGGACCCTATTTGGCTATCATCTCTGTTGCTTTCTGTCTGAGAATATTTCTCTCATTACACCACAGCAACTTAAATTTTTTGAGCCTATCTTTGAAGAAACTTTGTCAAATGTCTCCTTTGTCATGTTCATTTTACTTGTGTAAAAAAAAATTCTAGAAATTCGAAAGATCTAGAAGAGAGAGAACTGTAAAAATGTGTAAAACTAGAAGTTTGAGTGTTCTCTATTACATCAACTGAATATTATGTGTTTCTTGTATGTGTGTCTGGATAAACAATCAGTACTTTTACTTTTCTTTACAAATACTGCTACTTTTTAAAAATCTGAATTTGATCGTTGTAATTGAAGGAGATACAGAACTATTTTGTAGTCTAAGATCTGAATATCTTGTCTCTAAGGCAGCTGTCTGACTCCAGAAGTCTCCAGAACATTATTCTCAGATGTTAACAAATTTTTGGATCAATGGAGAAAAAAAAAAAAATCTTTCCATGGGATGAATTCAGATTTTCCCATTACGTGGTCTCTATGCTTGTGCTTTATTTTGTTTACATTCTTATGACTTCCTAATATTCTTAAATAGTTTTCAGTTTGAAAGGGTTAGAAGATATAATTAGGCATGAAAAAAATTCCTATGCCAACTTTCAATTACATTATTGTTCCTGTTTGTGATTTCTTTTTTAAGGAATCTTGCTGTGTGTAAGGAGGAAATAGATTTTCCTCAGGTAATACTATTATCTTAGAAGATCTGCTAGGATAAACATTTGTAAAATATTTGTCTTTTTGCTGATCAAAACATTCTGAATGAAGGAATAAAGTTTTAAATGTTTTCAGTTACTCAGAATACTCAGGGCCAGGTGGTTGGTCTGGTCTTCAACTTTGTTTTCAAGAAGCTGATAGAAAACCTTAAAAGTCACCTTTTCACTCCCCAAGATGAGGCACGATAGCTATACCCATGGTGTTAATCTTAGAATATGATCAAAATTCAGATCATTAGCCTTGAAGGGAAAGTTTGGAGATCACTAATGAGAAGGCATACATTTTTGTAAACTGGGCAAGGTTTATATAGCAAGTAGAGAGGGATATTGAACTTAGCAAGCCTTAAACAAATGCCACCTTCTTAACAAATCCATTGGGTCCTGTCTCTGTAACGTATGCCTGAAATCTCTGTGCTCTTTACCTGGGTTAACTCCGGTAGCTGGTAGTGAAACCTGGAGAGTACATGGAGTAGGAAGAGAGTGCTGGCAGCTGTGTTTCTGTGAGCTTAGCTTTGGGGCTTCTGGCAAACCTTGACCTATGGTTTCCTTGACTTTGCTTTGGAGGAAGGGAGGGAAACTGCTTGCTCCAACTGCTGCTGCTGGCTCCTGCTGGGAGAAAAATCAGTGAAGGTGGTATATAAATTGGTAAAGATTCCAAGACTGGAAGAGAAAGGCATCTTTTGGTACATAAAGGTAAATTTTTATATATTTAAATAGTTTACATTACTCGAGATTGCTTCAAGTTGTACTTCACACATTGCATCTTTTAGTAGAAGGTATGATTTGTGATTGTTCTCTCTGTTTGAAACATGGGTTTCAAAGCCTTACGCACTAGTGGAGCTTCACTAACAAGTATTTTTTACACTAAATAAGCTTGTTATTGTGTGTTCTTTAAGCAGGTTATCATAGAACTTTTTAAAAGAAAAAAATTTCCATAAATCCTAATCTGTGTTGTCTACTAGGTTTGCTTGTTGTTGTGAAGAAGTATGTTTGGAAAACTCTTGAAGCATCTTAAGAACCTGAGCAGCTAGATATGAAAACATTAGGGGTTTGAACATTTTCCTACAATTCTGTTCAAGACTTTTTTTGTAAAGAAAGCATAGTTGCATGTGGATTGTAAATTATTATGGGAGAAAATTATGAAAGCAACAGCTTTGGTAATTATAGGTAGTTTCCATACAGTATGTTACAAACAGTGAGTTTTTAAAATACTCATCATAAAATCTGACATTCTGACTAATCACTCTAAGGTGAGTTGTCAAAGCTTATTTAAATTTTGAATACTGGAATGTAAATCATTCAACAAGAAAAACAAATTTTTCATCATGAGACTGACTCACACATGTCTGACCTTGAAAAATGTTTGTGTAATTTTGTTCCAGACATTAGACCCTTCAAAGTAGCAAGATTGAGTATGTATATGTGTGTTAGCAGGTTTTGTGGCATATGGCTGTGTACGCACGCAAAAAATTCATTTGTTATAATTTTTTATTTAATGCTTGTTTTCCTCTGAGTTTAGACCATAGTGCCCTCTTCCTCTCCCCTTCATCCTCTAATAAAAATTAATGAACAGTGATTTTTACTGCTACCAGTAATGTTTAATGATCTTAGTAGAAAGAGGCAAGAAATTCATTCGTGGAAGTTCTTCCAGTTTTTAACACACAAATCACAGAGTGAACATATTAGGAGGACACAATGGGAATCTCATAAATAACAAATACAAATATGTTTTTAGGACTTTATGTTATCAGTATAACATATTCACAGAACTTACAAATTTTAAAGCAAGTAACAAACAAATCTTTCATGTAGGTATTTTCCATCATTCTTCAGCGTTTTCATGTTACTTCCATACTTAGGAATTAATCTTAAACTGAGATGCTCTAATTGGTTTGATTTGTTACAGACTGTTGTGTATATATTTCCTAGATATTTCTTGCAATCAGGCAATAATTTAAATACAAAAAACCTAAAAATTGTATAAGAATTGATAATTTCTTACATGAATGTTTCTGTTGTGTGCTCTGGCTATGTTATAGCAGCAATTTAGAAATGTTTAATTGATTTTTTTTCTATATATAGTATAATTTGTATTGGTACTTGTGCAGCTTATAACGCAGTAAATGTATCGTACATGGCAGACATTATACAGTTGGTATTTCTTGTTTACTGCTGAAGATAAGTTCTTAGCTCTCCATTTTTGTTTGCCTTCCTTTTCAATGTTGTATGCCTTGAAGATTACTGCTGGTAAGCAATTCCGGCAAAAAAATCCATGTTTCTAAGTACTCTAGTTATTATATGTTCATCACAGCAGCCCAGAGGACAGGGTTCTGAACTGGACAAATAAACCTAATGGCATAAATTAATTTGAATTAACTACCTTGAATGAATTGTCTCTTTTGCTGCTCTGCTCAGGTTTCTTTCACGCTTCACCAGCAGATGTGTAAGAAACTCAAACTTTTGACTTCCTTTTCAATGTGGAAATCACGGGCAATTTTACAGAACACAGTGATGCTATTGGTTATTATTGTCTTGAGACAAAACACCGGAATAAGAGAGTTATTTCAATTTTAGTTAAGTCTTGGTCTAAGTAGGAGTTGCTGTGCCTAATGATGAGTTGAACATAATTTGTATTGAGTTCTATATCGTGCTTCTTTTGTATCTTGTTTATAAAAGCTAAATAGTTTCAGAAATTTGCTGAATATGTGGTATTAATTTCTAGATATATCTTCTGTATGCTTATCATCTTACTCTGTCATGACTTTTGGGAAAGTATTTTGTCCTGCCTTCTAATTATTAGGCTGCCTTCTAATTTGGCTCTAATTTGTTGAAGATGAGAAGCAACAGCCTCAAGTTTTAAGCTGCACTGGGGGAGGAAGTGTTTGGATTGGTTATTAGGACAATTTTTTTCAGCAAAAGGGTTGTCAAAAACTGGAAGAAGCTGCTCAGGAAAGTGGTTGAATCATCATTCCTGGAGGTATTTAAAAGAATGCAGATGCCGCACTTGGAGACACATTTTTTTATTGTCGACTTTAGTGGCTTATTTGTGGGACTCAAATGATCTTAGAGGTTTTCTCCATCCTTAATGATTCTATGATTCTGTAGATTGTGTGGCTAAGGAGAGCCACATGAGCAGTGCCTCATCTGATTACCATTTGCAAGTGCAGTAGCTGCTCTGTTAATTGGTAGGAGAGCAGCCTAAGAGTCCCCAGCATTCTCTCTGTATGTGGGATGTTCAGGCAGGATGCCTGCCTGAAGGGAAAAAGAAAAATCCTTTTCTTAAATTGCTGTATTATTTAGAATAAATGGATATGTAAATTCTTCCAAAAGAACAGAACAGATATTTTAATTGCCCTCTTTAGAAGACAAAAATGAATACCTTGTTTTCCTAGAGTTGTGCAAAAGAGCTTGCGTGTTTATTAGAATCTTCTAGTACCTGGCATAATCCAAAACTTCATGTGGTAGTAATGTAATTTTTTTGAGAGATGCTGAGATGACCATACAAAATTATCAAAAACTGCTTTATGACTGTCTGGATTACTCTGTTTTGCATTGGATGTTTGCAACAGGAGATAGCAGACATGCAGCATCTGAAAGGTGGGAAGTTTATAAGCACTTTTGACTCTTTGGCATGCTTGTTATAGTCTGTGTAGATTCAAGATACATAGTGAGCTTTTATATTGGAAACAGAGGCTTTGTCCTGCTGTCAGGATGACAAATATCTATTTGTGGTATTTTCTCTCAAGAAAATATTAAAATAAAATTTATAAGTAAGTGCAGATGCAGAGGTGGTGTTTTTTTGTTAGTTGCCTTTTTTTTTTCTTTTTTAAAAAAAATTTTATGAAATTGATAGTTTTTAGCCATGTTTAGAGGGAGGTGATACTGAGAGAAGGACATTTGGGACAAAGGTTACCATCCTCAGGATAGAGTGCTGCTCTTCTTTCTGCTGAAGCCTGAGAGAGGAGTTCATTGATCTCAGTAATGAAGACATTGAAAAGTCCTTCAGCAAAACTGGGAGACCAAATTTGACATTGTGATGTATCTAAAGTTGTTTGGTGAGGAAAAAGGAAATGGGGGAAATACGTCAGGTAACAAACCATTACCTGCTAGAATTTATTTGAACACTAAGGATTTGGGGAGTGGGTTAGTTTATTCCCTGCAGAGAGCATTTGGGATTTTTATAGGTTTTACTTTTATTTAAGAAGGAGAGCATCATAATCTTTCCTTTGCCTTTAGGTGGTCATCTTCCTTGACAATTGATTTCAGCCAGAGGAAGAAAAGAATAAAAGAGATGGGTAAAAATGCTTAGGGTCAAAGGATACTGTGGCTTTTCTCATGGTTAAACACAAACTTATGGGTCAGTGCACATGAATACATTCAATACAATGTCAGAGTTTTAACTCGTCTTTTTTGAAAGATTAAATATTCACTATAATATCCTTTGTATATGTATTTACAATAAGCTTGCTTGGCAAAATAAAAATGTTATTTAAGTGAAGGGAGGAGAAGTTTCAGGTAAACAGTAATTAATCCCTTAAATACTATGTTGCATGAGTCTGTCTTGCTCTGACAAGATATATAATATTCAAATATATCAAAGATATTCAAATATATCAAATATATTCAAAGATATATAATTTTCAAATAAAATTGCATATTGTATGTGTATAAATTGACAGCCTTCCATGTCCTTTTTAATTCACAAGATTTAAGAGGAATCTGAACTGAATCTACAGCCTTTTCAAAAGAAGCTTGGAGCAGTGTGTCTTCAAGTGTTAGCCTTTGGGAAACTTAATTATATTGCTAATATTTTGTTTAAGAAATGATTATCAAGTACCACTGCTTTTGTGCGTCAGGACCAGATTGCTCGGTTACAATACATATTCTGGCATCTGCCTGTTTCATAATTAAGCAGTAGGCCCACTGTACATTGAGTGTCTGAAATAGCTACTGCAAACGTGAGTGCAGGTACTCTGTGTATAACTGCTGAAACTTGTCAGTCCTTTGTGCTCCTATTATTTCTGGAGTCTAAGCTAAGCAGACTAACTGCTGCTAAGAAGCTGTCAGGGGATGCATGTCAAACACGAGGTGTATCATGCGATCAGACCAGTGCTGGGATACATAAGTCAGTGGCTGGAAGAGGGGGGAAAAAGCGACTTTCTTCTCTTAACATTGTCTTTACACTGAATGGAACAGATGAGTTTCTGAATTATTCACAGTACGGGAAGCTTATAATTGTTAGCAATGGTGGCAGCAGCAGACTATCAAGACAGGGGTTAAGTATTTTGTAAAAATGCTTTTTCTAAAGCTCATCAAAGGATTCATTTGACAAAACAGTGTCTGGGAATTTGGGTCTTTAAGATCTGTGGGAGAAATAGCATTTTACTCCAAAGAATTGAGCAAGAGAATATGTTCTTCTGAATTTTGGAAGAATGAATGTGGAAATAAAGGTTAATATTCATCACAGGTCTTATGCAGTAATGGAACAAAGAATGTCTATGAAAAGGGTTTGCTGCTTCAGTGAGTTATCCCAATGAGTTGATTTGAGCTAGTAATAAAACAGACCTTTTAACCCATAATGTAATTACTAGATACATAAATTACCTATTTATCTAAACAAATAAATTAATATTCATAGTAGCAAAATGAACTTGAAACAAAGATAGTAAGATTTTCTTGGTTTTAACTGATACAAGGTGGAAGATAAGGCTTTTCTTGCTGTCATGAATAGTTTTACCTACCTAAAGTACAGACTGTTTATAGGTTCTTTAAAATTGTTAGCTTCTAATGATACAGTCTTTAAAATTCTTTTGTCTCAGCAGGTCAAATTTAGTAATGCCTTCTCTAAAGTTTCTTTTCCTTTTTAAATTCTGTAATCTATTGCTGCTTATTATTATAAAACTGGAAAGTAGCATCCTTTATGCAGTGTGTAATAATTATGCCATGGTTTAGCATGTTGTTAGTGTCCTATAATACGTCACTCATCAGTCAGATGCTATTGCCCAAATGAGATCTTGTGTGGCTGCATCCATTATTACTGTTATTCTCTACTTTGAGTTACTAAAGACAAAAGATTGTATATGGAAAAAGTAGGGTAAAAGCAGTGCAAAGGGACTAGAAAGTTAAGGCCTACACCTCTTAGGAAACCAAGTTTTTTAAAGTCTTCCAAATCTTTTACAGGTCTCTCTTTGCTTTTGGATGGGAAAGTGCGCTTTGTAGACACATTCTGAATCTTCTGAACCTAAAATGTACATGCTTTAGATAATGAACTGAGACTTTCCTAGTGGTCCAGTTAATATTTTAACATTTTTACACTCCATAGAAGGTATAAAAACCATATAAATTTCTGTAATAATACTCTTTAGAGTGTTAATCAGAACTTCCAAGTGCCTGCCATTTTTTGTGTTAATTGTTCCTCTGGGTTGTGAGGATGGAAATAAAATGGCAGGTAGGAAGGTGTTTCCATGAAGTCACCAGCATTCTGTACCTTCCACTGCAGAGAGCACGGTGTTCCCAGTGTGTCTGACATCTTACTTGATGTTGGTTTACTTAGGACTGCTTTTATATGCTTCATTGTAGCCTGCTTTATTTGCATCAGGCCCTAGCCTGGGTTTAGTTAAGTAAGGTTAGTTTCAAAGCCTTCCCCAGCTTAGGTGACGCAGGGGGCTCTTCCTGTTACTCAGTGACTACTGTGGAGTGTCAGATGCTCCCTCTGGTTTTGGGGTCAGGCCAGGCAATAATTGCTCAAGCACCTGGCAACTGTTATAACCAGACAGGTGAGAACAAGCCCAGACAGCTCTTGAGACCCTGCGCTGTCCAGCCAGTGCAAAGCCTCTGGCCTTCCATCAACATTGACAAGAATCCTATTTATTATGCTACTTCATATATAGAAATAAAATTAGATTAAAGCTTTCTGAAATCATGAGCATCTGTCTTGTATTTTCTGTCTGAGAGAACTGTGTCGGTCAACACTACCAAATGCACTCAAAACAGACTGGCTGAAGTCATAGCTGCAGGTCAGAAACTTAATAAAACCTGGCTAAAAAAGCCCCCCCCCCCCTTTTTTTTTTTTTTTTTTAAATGCTGAAGCAAGATACAAGCAATAAGCTAATGCTGTACTGCCTGTTTTCTCCAAACCCTATCAGACCCTTCCTTGGTGGTCCCCCAGCCTCAGAACCATCCTATGTGCTGCATCAGCGGGCGAGGGGTGGGATTATCCTCGGATGCTCAGGCCCATTAGGCTGCAGAGTACCAGGATCCAGGGTTGGTTATCTTGGATGGGTGTTTGAGTGAGAGCATCTGCAAGGGGGAGAGAAGGGAAGGGATGGTTATTACAGTTGCTATTGTTCCTCATTTTGCTTTTTAAAAAGAACAACTTTTCTTGTTTATTTTATTTCTTTTATTTTTAGTAAGTTTTAAACTGAATTTCTTCTAAGCAATCTGACAAATCCAGTTTGTCTCTTCTTTAGTGCATAGGGTGAACATAGACATCCTCAAAAGACTCCCAAGTCTTTTTTTATCCTGTGGTTGCATAAAGACCCAGATTCTAGAATTTTATCACCAGGATTCTGGCAAATGGTACTTTGTGACTCTGAGCTGTGTCTCATTTGACGAAACCATCCTTCTTCATGATTTATGGATAAGGCATTCAGAAATTCAATTGAATTCAGAAATTGAGACTGACAGACTGCTTTCTAAGTACTTTCTGTATTGTGTCCTGTCTCAAGCATGACACAGACTGAACTGGTCTCTGCAAGTATTCAGGACTGGTGTCCTGGTGAGGTAAGGTACTACCTCATTAGTTTCTTATATTGCAACTGTTACTGAACCACTGTATCATCTCCATCTCCAATTTAACAATTCTGCAGGACAGTGAGTGCTCTTAAATCAGAGTCATATAGCAGCCTATTTGCTGTTCATGCCATGTTTTTGTGAAAGGTAAATAAATGCTTTAAATACAAGATGGAAGATGCAAGAGTCACAGCAATGTTTTTTAACTTGCTGATGGACAGTATTTCTCAGGCAGCAGCCTCTGATAAATCTGGCATCTTTTGCCAAAAGCTTTTAATTTCTCCCTTAGGAACAGAGAAACATAGCCCCGAGGGAATAACAGGTAAGGAAATACAGAGCAATACATAATTATCAACATTTCACTATTTTTAGTGATACTCGCTTTGTTCTCATAATAAATTTTATTTTAGTTGACTGAAGAGATAAAAGGAATTTGGAGGCAATTACTTTTATGTTTTTCTAGCTTGAAAGTCCAAAACCAGTGTAGATTTTTCTCTTCAATGGTATTTTGCACATTTTACTAATGGCTTTGTAACCTAAATTATCAAACTTACACACATGATTTTTTGATGGTGGGGATCTCCTGTTATTCTTCAGGGCAGACAGAAGAGAGGCTACTGAAAAACTTAACCTACGCAGGTATAAGAACATTCCTGCCTTGTCTCTCCAATACTCTATGGTGGTCTTGATTTGGTCACTTTTACCATAAGTTGTGAAGAGACAGTTTTTCACCATCTCTGTGGTTTGTAATATACAGTTGTTGAAAGCAAAGGGGACTTATGATAAGTTCATACATTTCCCAAGCTGTCTTGACCTAAGTTAGCTACATAGTAGGTTTTGTTACTTTAGATGTAGGGGAAGAGTACCACTAGTAATACTTCCCCTATAGCATGTCTCTCATTGGTTGTTTTTCATTCATGTAGATATAAAACATCTATTTTTAGATGTACATACATGTGTGCATACACATTTCACTAGCTTTGTAATGTTCATCTAACTTCTTTAAGAATTAAGTGAGAGCTGCAAATGGGTTAAGATCTGATGGATATCTGTCTAATCATTCCACAGCTATAAAATGTCTCTTAACTTTCCAATCTGTCTTCTATCTTCTTTGCTCTAGTCTCCATCAGTATATTTCAAACTCTCTGTCTTTAGTTACAGCTGTGGTCGTCTTTCTGGGTTTTGTTTACACTGCTTGCTGAGCGTATCTAAGAATTCTTTGATTACATATACTTCTATTCAGTTATTTGAGACCCCAAATGACAAAAAGGAGCATTAAGATTTCTTTTATCTCTCCTGTTCCCCCATAAGAAAGATAAACTCTCTTAGTACCAGCAAAGAGTCTCTGTTAAATCTTTTTCTTTCTGAAGCTTGCTTCTTGGAAACCTCAATTAACTTCAACACAAAAAATGTATTACTAATCCCACCCAGCATCTCTGTGCAGCACTACCAGGCAGTCTGGGTAAGAATCGAAGGTGTGGAGTAGCCCATTCATTGTTCCCAGCTGAATGAGCTTTCCCCAGAAGATGAGTATGTCCAGAAATGATGGCTGAGCAGTCTGAACCCCTTCATTCACCCTGCTGGGTGTGCTCATCCTTTCACCTGGGTGCGTTAAGAGCCTATGATATTAATCAGAACGGCTCCAGTCTCAGAGCTTAGCTACATCAGTGGTTTTAAAAGTGCACTCTTCTGTCAGCATTGCTGCATCTGCACAATAAATTTTGCTAGCTTAAGCTATGACTTCTAGTAAATTCTACTGTGCTGCCAGAATTTTTCAGTGCAGCCCAGATCTCTCAGTACTGCATTTTTCAGCATGTTCTTGAGCTGTGCAAGTACAAAGACAAGATTTTGATGCCACCAAGTTCAGGTGCAGGTGTAAGGGGTTTCCTTCTTTTTCTAATGTCTACATTTCTTCAGTCTTGGACCACCCATCAGGATCAATTTTGTTCTAACAATTTTCTAAGTTTCTCTGAACGTAGCTAATGCAGTTAAACAACTTCGCCTTGGATTTGATGCTATTCTAGAGCTATTTACTTTAGAAGGGACATGAGCTCCTCTGCTTCATTGTGTAGATCAAGAAAGTTTCTCGACCCTATCTTCTCATGCATCTCATGCCCTCTTTCTGTTTCCACAAAACTATCTCAAGTATCTAGACAATTCAGCAAAAAGTTAATGCTTGGAAGTGCCTATACTGGAACTGATGTTTATGCCCTTAAATATAGAATAAGACAATCACAAATAGTTTCATATTAAATATAAGGCCATGTAAAAAATGGATGTTCCACTTTATGTTTTGTATTAAAAGGGAACTAGAAATATTTGAAACAGGATAGAAATTAAACTATCTTCTCATCAGCCATGTCTGAGGCATCTAGACTGTCACCGTAGGAAAGATTCTCTTCCTTCTTCTGCTTGTGCTTTCTGTGTCCTGTAAATGAGTGGGAGCCTCCAGTATTCCTGGCTTTGTCTCGCACCTCTGCTTGCTAAACTTACTTGATATGAAATACAATTACATATTGTTTAGTTCTGGTGTGACTGAGCTGTGGAACTGCTCCATAAACTCCTACTGGATCTAAAAGTATTTAATTGATTGATTAATTAATTAGGAAATATTTGCTTTTTTCAGTTACTGTTCCATGTGTTTGGAGACCAAATTTTCATTTGTGTTGTTAACAATAAAAATAGCCGATTCTTTAAAGGTCATCTTCAAATCTGTTGCTGAAGTAAATTGTTACTTTAATTAGAGGGATTTTTAGTCAGTGTGTGTACTGAGAAATTCTGATTTTTATATGAAGTGGTCATTTAAAGGATTTAAAGAAGCAACTTTCTCCACAAGCATAATACAAAGCTGCTCAATACTTCCTGTAGAAGTTTATTTTGCAAAACTGGAATCATGCGGCAGTGAAGCATATTTTAAAGTTGTGGCTTGGTTCTCTGGCATGTGAGTGTAGGGGCTTGTCACTGGGGTCTCCAGCAGCAGGTCAGCTTCTCCTCCATGGTTGAAGTTTGGAACATGTGAAAGCACAGCGAGGTGCCTTACCTCCAGGTAACAGACTCCAGGGAAGGAGGTGGGCAGCAGGAAGTAGGTCTTTGTCCTACTCCCTCTGCTTCCTGAAGGAGGCTTTGGATTATTAAGGGTTAATTGTTCTTTAAGTAGTTATGAGAGAGGATCTTTGTTGGTAGCCAGGTAGGGTCATGCCAGACTAGGCTGTGTGGGCACTTCCAGAGGGCAATGTGGTCCTTTGAACGCAATTGCTAATTACTGTGGGAAATTTTGTGTCTCACATAGTTAGCCAAAGAACTTATTTTAAAACTGCATTATTCTTTTGTTTGCCTTAATCAAAGTCTTAGTTCTGTTGAAACTGGAGACAAAACCTGGGAGGTAAGAGTGGAATGGGGTGATTACAGGACAAAAAGTTTATGTATGACCTTTAAGGTAAGGCTAAAAATCTGTTGCAATGAAAGGGATGCTTTGAAAGAGAGTTAGAACAGGGATTACAGAAAGGAAGTGATCCAGCAGGGCAAACAACCTCCAGCCTTTACTGTCTGCTGATGTTGGATTGTGCTGAAGAAGAGACAATTAGAGGTTGTGACAAGAGGACACAGCTTGTGCAGAGAGGGAGGCAGGAACCTGCGGAGTATAGAGGAACACATGACAGCTGATACCATCTGAATAGATGGGATAGTTAAATATAGTAGTAGGGATTGCTAATGTGAATATAATCAAGTTAAACAGTACTTTGCTACATCTTATGGTGGCATTTATAAATAATATTTTACACTATTGCATTAGGAGTATTAGTGAGTAAGTGAATGTTTTGACAATTTGAATACAGAATACTTGTTTCAGTGCGGATTTTTCACTGTGTTTGGGAGTTTTCTCGTTTGTGTCTGTGTGGTTTTGATTTGTTGCTATTTGAAAAAGTCATTCGGGGGAACAAGGGGATAACTTTGAACAAAACAGAGATCTTGAGCACTAAAACAATCATCAGTATGCCTTAAAAATCTTACTAGTTATTCTTTATAGAGATGAGTCACTAAATAATTCTTCTGGTTACCAGGCTGCAACAGAATCCTCATTATAATGAGACTGGGACTGAAAAATCTGGTTTCCTGTCAGATCATAAGGGAAGGGAAAATCTTGTGGATGGCTCCTGTTTATGTGGAATTTCAGTTTTCACTATGAGAAGCTGTCCTTGGAAACCAAGGCTGATGCTGCATGTGTATCCTATGTCATGCAACCAGACCAATAGCTTCAGCACCTACACATTTTTTCTTCCCTCTCCCATGTGTCTGCAATGACATCCTAGTTACAGTTTCCTCAGGTCCTCCTTTCATTTCCAGACACCTTCACAGTAATATTTTCCACTCAGCCTTGTGACTGTATGCCCAGCTCTTGCATGTCACATGTAATATACTTCATTTCCCTTATAGTGACTTGAGAGATGTATTGTTTTTGAAATTTCACTACTGTCAAATTGTTTGAAATTAACTCTGAGTTGTTGAAGGGGGACTTGAATGATCGACAGTCTGTTCAGATGGTGAAGCTGACATACTGATAGCTTTGTTCTCCAAACAGAAATACAGAAATGACTGTGCTGTGCTCCCTGCTTGGAGACTCGGGGACTGTGGCACCTTTGCTGTGCTGTGTTCATGTTCTGTTAATGTGAACATGTCCATGGTTTGTTATATGTTGTTCTTGTGTCAGATTCTCCATCCCACTTGTTTTAATTTTAAAAATCCCTTGATTTCTGTATATTTGTTTCACAATAAAAGAATCTGTGGAAGGGCTCTGAGCAGCTGCGAAAGTAGATTTGGGAGACATGATTCAAGAAGGAATTATACTTGCATAGATTAGGATACCATTAAGATAGGGTGAGTAAGAACACAGTGACAGAGTGTGTAAAAGATGAGAAAGGAAGGAGATGATAGCATAAGGAATGAATTTCAAGTTTAAAGGAGTAGAGGGAAGTACTTGGTCCTTTTTAGTTGCTGCTGAGTCATGAATTTCCCTGTGCTGACTATGAGTTTAATACTCTGTGCTAAAGTAAATGGTCACAAAGTTCTTCCCTTCTGAAATTTTCTCTCTTCTCTTCCTCCGCTTGTTTTTTCTCTCCAGCTTCTCTTGTTAGTTTTGCTGTGTTGCTTGTCTTCCCCAGTGGTGCCGTAATGAGTGCTGTTGAGTGCTTCTCTCTCCCCTTAGTGTCTTGAGCTTGTTTTGTTCCTCATTTTTTCTTCATACTGCAGCATTTCTGCTCTCTTAACTTCCTTTCCCTCTGTCTTTTCATCACATATTCTCACCGTCCTTTTTATTAAAGAAGCACACCATATTATTACACACCTTTCATCTCCATGTTCCCTTTTCTCACGTAGCTCTTTCAGCTCTTGAGTTAAAGCACTTCATATACAAATTCTCCAAAGGAGAGGTAGATGCTTCTCCTCAGGATCAGGTTCCCGGCAGTTCCTGCAAATTGTTCCTCCAAAGGTGGAACAGGAACTGTCAGTGTAACCCTCTACTGAGTTCCTCTGAAGAGTCTGTTCCAGCTGCTCCGGTGTCTCAGCCCTCCGTCCTTGCCAGAGGTTTTCTGCAGGGCCTGCTTAGTGACCTAATAACCAGCACAGCCCCAGGCCGCGTGTCTGTGGCCAGCTTGGAGTTATTTTCAGGTCTGTCTTCAGAAGGTTTGTAGTCTTGCTGTGGAGGGGCTTCTGGCATGCAGAAAGAGCTGTAGCTTTATCTGAAATGCTGCTATACGGTCCTCATACCTTCCCAGAAAAATGCAATCCTGAGAAGTGCTCCCTTGACTCCTAGCATTACATTATATCTTTCTGCCCATATGAGGGGAAGGTATGAGGTATTCTTTCCCTGAGCTCCCAAGGATTTCAATTTTAAGTAAAGGCACCAATGTTGTTATACAAACATCAACCTCTGTGACTAACCAGGATGCTGCAGAACTTTTTATCTTTCTAATTTTCCTGACTCTTACTGTAAGCAACTTCTGTAATGAACATGGAGTACATTTATTTGTTGTTTATTCTGTCTCTAATGTAGTTAAGATTTTTAGATAGACTATGTAAAGTAACTTTTATATTGCTATTACATCCTGTTGTGATGGTAGATATGAGTGCTCTGTTCCCCTGACTGATGCAGAAAAATACAAAATAGTTTTTACTTGTCTTACTTATTACTCTTCTTTTTCATGTGTGTTTTTGTTAGGGTTTTTGATGGGATTGTTTGTTAGTTTGTTTGTTTTAAATTTGATTTCTAAATCTTGGGTTAGTGACTTAAGGAGGCTTCTTTTAAATTTTAGTTTGTGAACTCACTAGTCATCTGTTTCTCCCTTCCCCCCCCCCCCCCCCCCACCCCCCTTAGGAAGGATGACTTGGGATGCTTTCTCTCAAGTTTCTGCTCTGGAAGACAGACTTTTTATATTAAGAAGTGAGTTTCTAGATATGATGACCTGAAATGTCCATGTATTAAGAGTCATCAGTTTGACTAATGGCACACCATGGCTACAGATCATCCTAAGCACCTCTTCAAAGTGTCATTTTTCCAGCTCAGTTGATTTCTGACATATCTCACTTTATCAGCCATTGAAGTGGAAATTTCATCACTCTTTTATGCTTTTTGAGTTTTTCTTAGTATTTGTTTGTAATAGGTTTTATGGATGATTAGTTGTGTGAATTGTGAAGGGGTTTTCTGTGGACTGAAGATTTTCTTAATTTTTTGCATATTGTACCTAAGGTTTTTAATCTACTTGTTAACATGTATCAGTTGAATTTTGCTCTGTTTTTCTGCTGTTAAGAGGCTGTTAAATACTATACCTAGTGCAATTTGTAACTAATGTAATATTTACCTTCGTTTGTACTACTTGGTCAACAATTACAGATACAAAGGAAATTATTATTAAATGAAAATAATGGCACTTGCAGACAGGTATCTAATGAACAGCACTACACAGATGCTATTTTCAGCAAGTGTTGTCAATGCTGAGAATAGGCTTATTACTGTCTTAGCTTGCAGCTTCTAAAATCCACTGCACTTATTCCAGACAGAAGTTCAAGTCTGCTTCTTCTCCCAGAAATCTTAGGGTTCTTGTATTGTTTGTGTTTATGTGGAATCATGAAAGCAAGTGTTCAGACTGTGCTTTTGCCTGGGAGTCAATGTGGAAGGATCAATGACTCCTTATTTGTATTAGTGGTAATTAATAACAAAAATAACGATAATTCAGTAATAACGTAGGTCTCTGCAGCTGGGAATACTCTGCTTCTTTGTAAGGCCTAAGTTTTTGGATTTAGATGTTGGGAGAGAAGTCTGTGATATGATATGTAATATGTAAGTTCCTTCCCTGTCTCAGTTTTGCTGGCCTCGGGGAGGGAAGAAGGGCTCTGCTCCAGCAGCGTGCTGCTTTCCTTGCTGCTGCTTCTCCTTGAGACTGAGGAGGAGAGATCTCGTCCTGTTCCCCTATAACAGAGAAATGTACAAATTTTATCTTTCCATTTTTTAATGTTTTCTATTCCAGCTCTGTATATATTAATTGCTCTCATTATTCTTAGAAAAAAAATTCCAGTTTTGCTTTGCATGTTTGGGGATATCTAAAATGGCTATAGATGTTGAAAGGGACTATAGTAGATCCATAAATCAACCCAAGCAGTGACATCATCTTTTCTATACAATTATCTTGTCATTTTGGCAACAGACATTTTATTTCTTACCTGTTTACTATTTCGTGTTTCTGGAAGGACATAAAATACTGAGGTATATTTAGATTTCTTAGTCAGGTACACTGGTGTTCATTGAATCACGTTTAATGCTGGAAGAAGTTTCTCCAACTGAGAGATGGGGAGGGAGCAGTGTTTAGCTTAGGCACGATTGCCATCCTGCTGTCAAACTGCAACAACCCAGTGAGGAACTCAGAGTTCAAGGTCTTGAATGAAATGCAATAATTTTCCATAACATTTTTAATGCCTGCAGGCATGATGAAGTTGTATCTGGGTGTTTTGGATAACACTGTAGCATGTCCTTAATGCTTTTTTTATATCCAATTTTAAAAAGTCTGTAGTACTTTTCTGCACTGAAGTGTAGAACTTCAGTATCAAACATTTTTTATTGAAAAAAGTTAAGTAACTGTGATTTGCTTGTTCGGTTTTTTTTTTGCTTTTTCACTGCATTGACTTTATTTCATGTTGCAGTAGATGACTAAGAGAAACTGATGAAAGGCTATCCTGGTAAATTTTAAATGCAGTGTGAAACTTCTAACAACATCAGTAGCTTTGTCTGTGTCTGAGGCATCAGTCATTGAGGCTTCTGTGATAGCTTTGTCACTTGGGTGTGAACATGACCTGTGCTCAGTTTTATTGTTTACACATGGTTTCTCTACAACACTTAAAGTAAAAGAAGTAACTTTGATTGTTTATTAGTTTTAATTATTAATTGCACATAACTTATCAGACTTGGTAATTAAATATTGCACTAAAGGTGTTAATGATGGCAGAAGTCTACGTAGCCTGACACATAAAAGAATGGGCTCTTGGATCCCAATGACCTGATCACAAGAATTGCTTTTCTACTTCTCATTCTTTCCTTCTAAATTAAGTTGCAAAAAAATATTTAAGTATTAATTTTAAAATGGGCATCCTCTCTTTATGGTTTCAAGCTGCTTTTACAATTTGGATTGAGACTGGGAAAGTAGATTCTGAGTCTGCAGTCAGCTAAGCTGTGTAGAGAAATGGGCTGAGCATGACTCTATGAGAGCTGACATGTCAGCTTGGTGACCAGCGAACACCCTCCTGTGTGATTCAGCCAGGAGCCCTAATGCTGGAGAGATCACTGAAGAGGTCATGGAAGATCCCAATGCTCAGTGACACAGATGAGCATCCTCATTTTTTTTGTACTTTCAAAGTATTACTCAGAAACTTGAAGTAGTGGTAGTGCCTCAGACACGCACCAGTGATTTTTTTGGTTTGTTTTTTAAATTATCTGTAGTCCATGCAAGCTGTTT
Organism: Regulus satrapa; assembly: GCA_013396955.1. Taxonomy (NCBI): domain Eukaryota; kingdom Metazoa; phylum Chordata; class Aves; order Passeriformes; family Regulidae; genus Regulus; species Regulus satrapa. Next base: position 109,626 of record VWZN01011138.1, read on the forward strand.
TACGTTAGCATTGCAATATAACACATGAAGCCGTATATAGCATGGCTGAGCTAACATCTTTTTGTGAGTGTGTTAGTAGTTCAATAACTTTGTAAATATTGCTCTATGAGAATTACTTCATTTAGTTGGGGTGAAGCAACCTGATAGACCATAAATATTGACATATGGGCAAAAACTCCTTGCAGATGAAGGCAAGTGTTTTATAATATAATCACAAAATAAATGTAATTCTCTTTGGCTTAAAGGTTTAATCTGATTTTTTAAATTAGTTGCTGTGCATTGGGCTATCCCTGCCATGACCCTGAGATGCAACTTTAATGTTATAGGAAGTAGAAGAGAAGGAAAAAAGGAAATATGATCAAATTTGTGCAGCAGTGATTCATTTAAACCCTGTGAATATTTCAATGGGAAATCTTGTTATTATTTTAGTAGTGATCTTTCAAATAAAGGGGCTGAGTAGATGCAGTAAGTGACTTTTTGGTTTTTTATTAAAATAATCTCAATAATTGAAAATACTTCTCTCATATGGGTATGAGAAGTGTTTTCTAGGGAAAAAGAAGGGGTGGTGCATGATGAGACAAATAAAGATCTAGTAAAGCTATCTACCAGTCTCCTTTTGTTTGATTTGTCACTGCTGACTTATCCTACTTAAACATTAATTCTGATATTGTTTCTGTGTTCTGAAAATATGTTTGTGTTCTCTCTTTCTGCTTGTTGTCTGATCACACTAAAGAACATTTATTTGTAGACAGATCCTTAAGGTAGCTTTTATTCTGTCTTATTTTAGATATGTGTATTAATTCACTGATGAAATAAATTCTAAGACACAAGTCTGAGGATGTTGTGTTTCCTAAGACTTGCTGAGAGATACTATTAATTTTTAAAGTTAAAGGCTACTGAAAGTAAACAGGTGTTTTTTATAATGCCAGACTCAAAAATATAATGTTCTTAAAGTCTAAAATGTTTGTTTTGTGTTTTTTTTTGGTTTTTTATTTCAAAAATCCCCACAAATAATCCAGTAGTCCTCATTATTCTGGCAGGATAATCACTGCTGAAGTGTCTCCATAAAGCAGTGCTGTTAAACAGCTTGTGTTTTTTAACCTTTTCATTCTTTGCCTGGAGAGGCAGTAGATAACCCAGAGAAATGCTTTTTGAAGTTTTATTGGATTCATTGATTTCCTTGGGAAGCAGATCAGTACTTCTTCATGCTACAGCATAGATTAAATCTTTGAGGATTTTAGCTTGGTGTAGTAATAATGTATTGTGCAAATAAGAGTTTGGGTTGTTGGTTTGGCATTTTTGTGTGGTTTTTTGTTTGTTTGTTTTTTAACATTATAAAGGATTTTGGAAGCTTGGATAAAATAAGAAATATTTCTTCTTTGATGGTGAATAGTCATGATGGCGAATAGTGCATGTCAGTTTTCCCATGGTGCAATTTAGAGACACTAGGAATTAGTGGCCCTTTAAAGTTTTGACGTGCTTAGATGAAAGGGGAGATAGGCTTTACACAGCAAAGTAATTCCCATGTGTATTTGTTAGTAATTATTTTTAAAATAATCACAATTCTATTTAGTATGAACAAAACACGGCATTTATAATACATCTGATAAACTGATTTTTCCTGGAAAGTACTTGCATTTATTAGTAAATCAAATGTTTTAAAATCGGAGTTAATCAAAGTTCATTTAAGGTAGAAAGATGTGCAACCTGGGCATGCAAACATCTAAGCAGTCATGAATTTAATAAACTGTTTAAGAACCTGTTAAGTGTGTTAATTTTTAAACTGCTGTGTTGTAAAACTTTTTTTAATAACGTAAAAATTTCACTTAACCACTTAAAATTTGAAAATATAAAAGTAGAATATTGTTTCCTTAAATGGAAGGCTTTGGAGCTTTACCTTTGAGTCTAAACAGAGCTTCACATAGGCCAAGAAATGCAAAGCCTTTTTGGAAAATTGCAAAAGAGAAGGATAAAGTACTGACTCTTGTTCGCAAACTTGAATTATGGCTCTGTAGTAAATTAGATACTCTCTAAAAATATTTTAAGGAGTGACAACTAATTAGTTTGATATTAATTGTTTAAATAAGTGAAGAGTTATACAGCGATCTTATTTGTGCCAAAAAGAGTGCAAATGGAGTTTGCTCTTGCTTTGTGATATGTGTTGCTGTGTGATATGCATATGCTTTCTCAGCTGTTTAAAGAAAAATTATATTCTTAACTTTATTTCAGCACTTCTTTTTAAAAAACAAAACCAAATTTTCCAGGCTGTCTTTCTGTCAGAAATGTTGATATTTTGGTTGAGGGTGCAGAACCCAAGAAATGAAACAGAGATGTCCTGTTTCAAAAACTGGGAAGTCTTGTTTTGAAAATACATGAATGAAATATTAGAACAAAATAAATAGTAATACAAATATGATTCTTATTGTACTATTCCTTAAAAACTTGAGGGGAAAAGCTATTTCTGACTGTCACGTACAAATCAAATGTTTTCTTGCCTTCTAGCACAGCTTACTTAGAATATATGCTGGCTTGGATAAACCTCCGTGCACATCACCTGTGTTGTTTTTGTAGCTTGCTGTGAAATTATGCGTACATGTTCTCTGATGAGAATGATTTTCTTAGCATAGAAATTACAATAAAAATTATAGAAGCCTAAAAGTATACAAAAACTATAGAACCCCAAACACCAAAACCACAAGTTTCCAACAAGCAAAAGAAAGATAGGTTTGCCATTAAAGCATGCAGGCTTCTCAGAAAAAGAAATAAAAATTTTTAAAAACCAGCTTACCTACAGATAGACCATAGGTAACTAACATATTCCTACAGCTGAAAAACTATTTTTCCAATCTGTTCTCTGCTCCAATCACTCTCTGCTTTTGATCTTTTAATCTGTTGTATAAAAATGAGTAGTATTGTATTGATATTTTTCACAATAGTCTTTTTTGCTAATATTTTAGATCAAGGTAACTCATGCATGGAACTCTTGCAAGTATTACAGAAGTGCTTCTCACCCATTACTGAGCAGATATTTTTTCTTTCTTTCTGTTCCAGATAGTTAGGGATCAATTACAGCAATCAGAGATCATTGTAACACATCAGTGGTTGTCTTTCTAATTTTATTATAGGTGAATGTAAGCTGAATGTAGAGAAGACTTGCAAATAAGCTGGACTGATGTGCACAGAGAAGGAATGAAGTATGGATGTGAAGGAACGTAGGCCTTATTGCTCCCTGACAAAGAGCAGACGGGACAAGGAACGTCGCTATACAAATTCTTCTGCAGAAAATGAGGAGTGCAGAGTGCCTACTCAGAAGTCTTACAGCTCCAGTGAAACCTTGAAAGCTTTTGATCATGATTCCTCTAGGTTGCTGTATGGAAACCGGGTAAAAGATTTGGTCCACAGAGAAGCAGATGAGTATACCAGACAAGGTAGGCAAGATATTTGAATTCAGAGTGTATAATTATTTAGTTCCAAGGCATTCTTGCTGCAGGAAGATTATGTTACTTTACCAGTTTCATCAGTTTTGGTAATATTCTATACACATAGTACACTTCCCTCTTATCTCTGTGAATGTTTTACAAAGATGGGAAAGCATTGTGTACCATCTTTGAAATAAATAATTTATGATGCACAGGAGGCAAATGGCCTGTCTTGGGCAGTGGGTCAGGACACTATTGCAGAGTCAAGTGTGAAGTATTCAGGCCTTACAATTTAAAAAATAGACCCCCAGTCATTTGGCTCATTAATAGGTTGCCCAAAATTTTCCCATTCCAGTGTACCTAAAAATGTAAATTTTAGATTAAACATTAATTTAAAAAATAGACATATACAAGTGTTTCAAGGAGGCCAAGCCCCAAAAATAGATTTGTGGAAACATAGCTCATACAAATGAGCATGAAGATAATTCATTAGCTCAGTGCTTTTATATTTTCCCTTACAAGGGCAGTAACAGAGCACTGGTCAGTGAGTAAGGTAAATTAGTTCACATTTTGTGCATTTGAGTGTGTTGGGTGACTTTTTTTAGTGGTTATCTCTGATATATAACCAGATGGTAATAGGTTGAAAAAGCTCACTGTTGAGTTTTTGAGTTCAGGAGGGACATGCGAAATCTAACTATCAAGCATCATGATGCTCAAAACTTGAATGAATATGGTTCTCTTGCACCTTACTGTAGCTGACTGTGCTTGAACACAGGGTTTGGACTAGGGATCTAGATCAAAAGAAATCTCAAGAGGTCCCTTTGGATCTCAGGGATTCTGAGTGGTTGAACTCAGCTTCAGTTGTGGTTCAATACTTATGCATCACTTTTGGATTCAAAACTCTAGTGTCTGGAATTTATACTTCTACATTTCCACAACTAAGCTCCTTAATGTAAAGAGAAAAAAAAGTTAAGAAACATGTAGAGTACTGCAGCCCAGCTATCTAAAAGGATAAAGCTAGGCCAAAAGCTGTGTGAACCTATGACTCAGTTTTCTGTTTAAAGCTATCTCCTACTTTTTATGGAAACAAAAGTAGATTTAGAAATCTTACTTCTGGTGAGACAGTCCTTACTTTTAATTTTAGAATAGCAAAATAATTTTCTCCATTGATGCTTTTTTCCTCTGTTCCATTTAGAATAACTTTACATTAAAATTAGAACTGGGCAGATGGTGTTGACTTCTTTGCCTACTAATGTTTGCAAGGAAAATAAAAATATTTCTCTTAGGCACTTCTAACTCAGGCTTACTGCTACTCTACTCTATTTTCTGCTGTTTACATTTTGTTTTGGTGATGTGTTCAAACTTCAGGTTATCACAGTTTTCTAGTTTTTAAGTCATTAGTCACCTTAACATCATTAATGAGGTGTTAAAATCAAGAGGAAGTTTTCTAAGACCTGTACTCTAGGCACTGTCTTATTAGTAGGAATGAAATTATGTCAGAACATAATATTTAACATTTATTTAATGAATTCTTAAACTATTGCCTGACTAGAATAGTATTATTTTTTAAATAATAACAAACTGGAAAAAGTTATGTGGTCTGGCATGTCACATGTTATGGTGCACTGGAGCTTCATTTTTATTCCTTTTCACTTTCTTCACAAAAGCACACAGTATTTAGCTGATACAAATGGGCTTCTGTGCCCATTTAGTTTCCCTCATTGTCCTTTAAATTCTTTTTGTATGGCTTATTGGCTTACTGTACTACAGACTGGTTTGGCCCCTTTGGGGACTACCTGCAGGTTTGAGAGGGTCAGGTAATAAAGGGCTTGTTTTAGGTAGTGTTTTCCTTTGATTCATCTTTGAGAATTTACAGCTTCTGGCATTGGAAGTATTTTGAGGTAAAGGTCCTAAGGTCATTTCAAAGGTTTTTAAATAATATATAAAAGATGCTTCTCGGTGGATTATTTTTTTCCCCTCTGCCTAGAAATAGTATGAGATATGTGGCTTTGTTGACAGTGTAATTGACAGCCTCCTAATTCAACAGGAAATTATTCTGTAAATTAAAAAGGCAACCTTTAATAAATACCTTAATTGGGATTGAATTAAAAAAATTAATCATGATTAATGTTACACTTTCTGCCCTGTGTAAAACAACAATAAGAAATTTCCATGTCAGCTGGAAAGTTACTGGAGCATTTATGCAAGATTCTCAAGTCTCTCAAATGCGGAGGAATTAAAACCATAAAATCATAGACTCTTCTGGAAGAGACCCATCAGGATTACTGAGTTCAACTCCTGGCCTTGTGGAAGACACCCCAAGAGTCACCCTGAGTGCTTGAGAGTCTTGTCCAAGTGCTTCTTGAGCTATGCCAGGCTTGTGCTGTGGTGACTTCCCTGGGGAGCCTGTTCCAGGGCCTAACCACTCTATGGATGAAAAACCTTTTCCTAATATCCAGCTAAAACCTCCCTGACACAGCATCAGTCCATTCCCTTGGGTCCTGTCACTGGTCACCAAAGAATAGAGATGAGTGCCTGCCCCTCCTCTTCCCCTCACGAGGAAGTTGAGACCATGGTTAGGTCTCCCCTCAGCCTCCCCCTTCAGGCTGATCAGACCAAGTGACCTCAGCCGCTCCTCATACGGCTTCTCCTCAAAGCCCTTCACCATCCTCATGTCCCTCTTTTGGATGGTCTCCTACAGCTTGGTATCCTTCTTACATTGTGGCACCCAAAACTGCACACAGTGCTCGAGGTGAGGCTGCCCTGGTGTGGAGCAGAGCAGGACAGTCCCTCCCTTGCCCGTCTGGTGATGCTGTGCCTGGTGAAGAAGAGGGTTGGCCCTCCTGGCTGCCAGAGCGCTGCTGACTCACATTTAAAATGTCAGTATGTTTTCTGTGCCTGATATTTTAAGGTAAATCCCTGCAAAGCTTTCTGCTAGTGAATCAAAACTTTCCTGTCTCTTCATCCTGAGTTGTTTCAGGACATTTTTGTACTTTCTCTTTCCCAAAATCCAGTGGTAGGAATTCAGAAAGGGATACTGTTGTTGAAGACAGGTGTGCTTTATTTAGTGGTAGCTTTATTCCATGAGATCTTTTCTTCTGGAGAGGAGATTCTCCAACTGTCTGTTGCAGTCTAATGATATTTTTCCTCATGAGTAGAGTTTCTGCCGCTTTATTTAAATTACATAAATAGAAATATGAGCCAAAAAATATATGTCTGTCATAATTCTCAAAACATCATTTAAAACATATTGTAATGTACTTGAACATGAAATTATTATATAACTGGGGGGACTATGTTGTTACTTTTGAAATCCAACTGACAGGACTACAAGAGCAAGTAAGCTGTTTCGGCAAATTGGAACTACATCCTGGCAGCATACTTTCGATTAATATCCAGAGAGATAAGACCTAGTGCACCCTCCTCTTTCTCTCAAGCCCCTTTGTCTGTTGCAAAACTGGGGTTTAAAAAAAATTAGATAAGGATTATTTAGCTTACTACTTTTAGTACTTTTCAATTAGTTATGTTCTCTTTGTTTATGAACCTCACAGGAAAGCCATGTAAATGAAGGCCATGAGCCTTTTTTTCTTAAAAGTAGTTTCAAGAAAGACACTCAATTTTGTATTAATCTTTGAGAAGATACCTAATCTCACACTTGACAGAGGCTGAAGCTCCATGAAAGATTGTTCTTACTTTAAAGATGTGATGATATGATAGTCTCCTGTTTATATGTTAGGGAGGAAAATTACACCAGTTTTCATGTATTTTGAGAGTAGTATACTTTGATACTATAGAGCAGCCTGATTTAAATGTGCTTCTCTACTGCACTTAAATGTACTTCTCTAATTGAATTTAGCAACCTAAATACTTGCAGTTAGGTTAGACAGGCCATTGATACTGGGCTTGTAGTCATTAGGCCATTGGTGAGGGGTTGAAACTAGTTGAATTTTCAGGTCCTTTCCAAGCCAAACCATTCTGGGACTGATTCTCTGATTGTGTATTGTATTATGCCCAAGTCTCTTGCTCAATTCAAGATTAAAGATGACAATATGAAGTTTAACTTCTGTGTTATACAGAGAAAAGTTTCTGTGTTTATAAATTTTATAATCACTCTATGTGAAGTGATATTAAATACATAATACACTGCTATGCAAAAATATCTAAATGTATCTGAGGTGACATGATTACAGGGTGAGTGGGAAGGAGGGTAGAAATACAGAAAGTATGCAGTATTTTTTAAATTGCATTTGGAAAAAAAAAGTAATATTTTTAGAATATTAATATAATTGAAAAGAGATCTTGAATCCAACCTGTACTCACAAAACCTGAAAAACTTTGTATTAATTTAGTAAGAAAAATGCAGACATGCGAAAACTGTTTTATGTACCATTGGATACATGTTAAAATGAAAGAGGGGACTATTAAATACCTCTCTAGTAGCCATTGTTCCATTTCAAGGACTTTTGCAATTGCAGAACAGTGTAGTGCTCCTACAGAGAGGTCCATGTACCATGTCAGTGAGACTTTGCACAGAACTGAAGCTGACCCACAAAAATGGGTGGCAGAATTCAGTGCGGATTTGTGCATGTTCATATTTTCTTACAAAATTGTCACAGCACTGTTTGCAGACTGTGTAAATTGGAAAACTGTGTTGTAGGATACCTTTTTCTATTAGAAGACCTGAGGAGGTAGTGCAGGTTTTGTCAAATCTTTACTTTTTGGAAGTTTGAGTCAAATTATTTAGACTGCGGGTAAAGTTATTTGGTCATCTTAGATGGCAGTGAGGATGACTTCATTGTGTTTATAAATTAGAACAGTTTACTGTCAGCTAAATCTCGAGATCAATTTAATTTTATCCTATCCCTTTCACTTTTGCAAGAGAAACCATTCCTATGCAAAGTTTTCTACCTTCTTCTGGAATACTTAAAGGTCTAAATTAGATTAAATGCCCTAATACCTCCTTGAGGCTGCTAGAAGAGAGGGTGAATGTACCAAATAAGTAAAGGAAAAGAATTCCTTTTCTTCACTGTATGCTGGACAACTCATTCCTGGGTGCTAAAAATTAATGCCATGTGCTGTATGTTACAGTGTGTGGATCTATTGCAGCTATTGTTCAACTCTTATTCCCATGAAAATTAGATTTAGGTGCTAGAAAAATATCACTGGTCGGCGGAAGAGTGACCTGAAACAGTGATATATATGCTTTGACAATTTTATTTTATTACATAAGGTATTAAACATTGTCAAGGACATGGTTTTAAGACCTTAGAAACCAGTACCTTAATTACACCTACTATCTATCCTAATGTAATATGACTCCAAATCTATTGGTTCAAATACTAGCTGCCCAAAATTAATTATTTGTATAGCACAATATTTAATCTTTTTAATCACCATAAATGTCAACTGTAGGATGAAAGGATTTAAATGGTCGTGTTTTTAAATCTAAAGTTTGAGTACTTTTACCTGTCGGAAGCAGTGGAAGGATAGATACCTAAGAACATTTTGGCTTTCCACTACCTGGGCTTTATTGATGAGCTGATTTTGCCTATTGAGTAGGCAAGTACTTCTCAATGGAACTGAATCAGCCTGCTTTGCATGGTATTTATATGAAGGTATGAAATGATATATTAGTGACTTTGTGATCTCCCAATGAGAAAATTAATTGCCAACCAGTGACATGGCACTCACTGTCTCTCAAAATCTAAGGCAGATATTAGAATTAGTGTTTTATGTTTCCTGGCTGCAGTGCAAGCCGTGTCCTGATTGTCATCATGACAGATCCCTTTTTGTTATGCTAAAACATGGCCACCTGCAGAGTCTGCCTGATTTCAGTGGGTAACTTCTGTAAGCAGCATACGGTGCCAGTATGTTCTGAATAATTTTGTGGCCTTGAGCTAAGCACATAACCTTCTGCCAGAGGTGGTTTTTCATTTTACCTTGTGTAATACAGGAATAATAACACCTACCTACCTCACAGGCATTTTGGGAAGATTAATTAGTGTATGTTTGCAAAATGCTTTGAAGATGAAAAGCACTGTAAGTGCTAAGTAGTATTATAATCTCTCGTTTCTATACTAGTAACTTTTTAAAGCAACAATAAGAAGTTAATTGGTTTTCAGGTTCCAGCTGATAAGGATATGTTGACTTTTAAAGTTATTCTATTAGCTGCAAAGTAGTACGACGAAAAACATTTCACTTTTATTTGATTAGGAGTATATTTAGTTCACGCTCAGTGATATGCACACATGCTCTAAGGTATTCATCTAGGTGAAATTGGCCCCTTGTGGGTCATGGCCTGTAGATGAGCTACAGATCTAGAGACAAAGGGTAATTGTTATTCTCCAGGGAGAAATCAGCCTTGGTTATTTGCAGCAGACTGCTTGTTCAGGCAGTTCTACATTGACACTACAAGTCCATAGAATAGAAACCTTGTCTTCAACTAGTCCAGTTGCAAAATAGGAGAATTAAGTTCTTGATCATAATGATTAAGGATTTATAAGATGAGCAAGAGGCCTTCACAAGGATTTTCAGCCTCATGGAAAAGAAGGTACTGGTAGAGGGTCTGCAATTGCTTTTATATCTTTCCATAGCTCATATATTGAGATGTATGTGCTGCTTCTGTTTGTAATAAAAACAAAACGGTGGACTGGGGAGATGAATGGATCCCATGCATGGCTGTGAAAGATGACTTCAGCATGTTAACATCTACAGAGAAGATAAAGCTAGAAAAGTGTGCAGTTAGAGATGGGATGAAGAGAGGAATGAAAGAGGCTGAAGAGTCCTGTCTGTTGATTTAGTGCTTAGGGCTGAGAGTCAGGGCTGGAGGCCAAGCTGTGAGTGATTGCTTATTCCATCTCTGGCAAATAAATGCATAAAGTGAAGCAGAGATGTAAAATGGGAGTAATTTCTCAGAAAGTTCCTTGATGCTTTCTGAAATTAGTTTGTAAAGTGTCAACTTATGGGCTTGAGAGCCAGTACTCAGTGTTACTGAGCTTATTAAAGCCAAAAGAGAAAATGGCAGAGCCAAGGGAACACATTTACTTCAAGCTTTGTTTTGGGTTGTTTTTTTTTTTTGGGG
>VWZN01011138.1:120159-174826 GCA_013396955.1 Regulus satrapa
TGGGGGGGGGGGTTTGTTTATTTTTGTTTTTTGGTTTTTTCCCATAAATATTTCTGAGTGGTAAATCGTTTCATGTCTTCAGCATAATGAACATTTTGCTAGAACATCTAAATTAAAACACTGCTACATTACATTTGTTATGGGGATTCAGAGAGTGGAAAATCTTTTAGGGGATTGTGATGGGACGTGTAAATGATAGAGGGAATAAGAGGTTTTCATTTCTGCTGAAATTTTTAGGTCAGTATCCTCTGTTGTTGCTTCCATTTAGCATCAGTGATGGTCTGAGCACTTCATTCTGTCTATGCATTGAAGAGTCAATTCTCATACATGTGGAATACTTCTGTATGAAATTCCACAAACCGAAATGTATGGGTGGCTTCAAATAGGCACGCTGGGTTTTTGCTTTGTACCAGTTCACAGCCTGTAGAACTAATTTAGTTTTCTACTGTGCTGAGAGGCATATCCCTTTGGGTCCCATCCATCTGGTCACTTGTGGTAAGGGAAGGCTTTTCCCTCTTGGAAAGTAATAAATAATAGAAGAGTTTTCTCACCTCCCTGGATGGAGGAATAGCAGTAAACGTGAGCTCCAGTCTGCCTGCATGTCTCCTTGCTGCCTCCCCCTTCTTCACCTTCCTTTCCCATTTCAAGCTGGATGTCATGTCATTAGCACTGTACCGGCTTTAATGTGGCAGTTCATACCTGTCAGATCTGTCTTCATAGGCTCCTTGCACACTGGATATCCATCATCTCTACACTGCTTACCCTTGGGTCATATTTTCTTCACATCTATAAAATTTAGGCTTTTTATAATTCTTATTTTGTAATAAATGTTGTTTTGGTCCCAGACCCAAAGATTAAGATAAAGGCCTAAACTGTCTATACTGTAATGCTGCTTATGATCAAGATGTTGTGTTCTTTGCTACTCATGGAGTTGTATTTCTTTTCTAAATCCACAAATCCTTTTTTTTTTTTTCACCTCTTGCAGCCCATAATTGGAACAGCTGTGCTGGTTTCTCTTAATTTAGTTTTTATATTGTATAATCATAGTCATAAAATCAGATTTTAATATAAAATCCCCACATTTGGAACCATAATCTTTAAATTATTAATTCATTTAGTGAACATGTTTGCTTCGCAGCTTTGAATTGTGCAGTTGTGAAATTATCTTCAGCTGGCTTTAATCTTGCTCTGTGGTAACTTCAGATGGTCTTGATGAACAGTCCTTTATCCTTATACTGGTTTAAGAAGTGCTTCTTATATTCTAGTCTGAGGATTAGGACTGTAGATCCCCTGCCACCTCAAGCCTAACACAGAATAAAATGGTGAGTTTCCCATACTGCACAGGAGAGTCTGCATGTTTAACCATAATGTAGTAAATCAGTGACGAGAAGATTAATATGTTTCACACACGTAAATTCTTCCCTACATCTGAAAATAAAAACTTTCCCAGGCTATCTTTTCAATTAATGTTTCCTTAAGATTCTGCAGTAAAAAAACACATATCAAGTTTGAAATAATTTATTTCCCACAAATATGTGTGAATTTTTACTTTTTTTCCCAGGAATTGAGTTGGGTTTTGAATCTTGCATAAAGATTTTCTATCAAGAGTAGTACAATGAGTAGAGCTCAGAGAATTCACAGTATCTGGCATTAACCTTTTCAGAAGTCACCAAGACCATGACTTATCTCCCCAAATGCTTTTTTAAGTCCATAAGGAATGTGAGAACTGTGATTAATGTTTGTTGAGAATAACGAACATTGGAAAACTATATGCACACTTGATGAGATTTAATATATTTCAATGGTCTTTGTTAATGCGTAGTTCACTGGATGTATTAGAGAAGCAACTGTCTTTCATATGACTCTTACAGCTCCACTCTAAATCAGATAATGAAAAGAAAAGGAGGCTAAGATGGAAAAGTGAATAGAGCAGAAAGGTCAAGAAAAAGAGATTAAAAGGTGACAAGGAAGATAGTTGTGATGAGTGAAAAGAAAAACATGGGAATTAAGAACAGGAGGAAAATGTGATACAGTGGATGAGGATGGTTTAAATTTCACAGATAATTTTCACAAAAGCAAAAATCAGGCTGAAGTATTAACAACAAAACACTACACCAAATCAGAAAGAAAATGTTAGCATAGGCAAAGCTCATTACTTGTCAGTCTTCACTGCAGTTTCTTGCATCTTAGCAAACAGAATTCTGGATGTAAAGCTTTGAGAACTCCCTTTTACAAAATATATTGTGAAGTTCACATGAGAGAATGGATGTATCATACCTGTTAGTCATTCTCTCTTTTGTGCAATTACATTCTTACTTCTGGAGACAGTGTTTGTATTCTCCTTGTCAGAGTTTCTGGAGCATCTAAGGTATCTGTTTTTCTATTTAACAAAAAAAAATAAAAATTTAAGAGCTCTGCAAAAAGAACTTCAATAGGAAAAATTTATCCCCTATATAGTGTCTAAATATGAAATAAAAAGGAAGTAAGTACTTTTCCCATATCAGAATAGCAGAAAACAGTATGGTCCTTGCAGGAACACTTCGATACCTTTGATGCTGCTTATATAATAAATGTTCTATTATTGAGAATGTATTTGTATGTATTAATCTGCAGACAGAAAATAAAAACTAGAGAAAGATCTTTTTTCTCATTTGCTTTCTAAAGAAATGAAACCACTTTTAATTAAAAAAGAAAAAAAATTAAGAAGCAAGTCTAGAAATGTAAGGGAGAATTTTAGTTCTCTTAAGGACTATGATCATTGTTTTGCATCTGTACTACTTTAGATGCTTCACAGTTTTACCAAGTTTGGTATTTTTGTCATATATTATCACATACTGATTATAGGGAAAATGTGCTTGATTTTTGAATGTCTCAGATGTGTTCTAGGCAGGTAGAAAAAGGTAGAATGCAAAGGAAGAATAGATTAGAAAGGGGACTGACGAGTAATGAATGATGCAGAGGCAGATGTGGCGTGAAACATTAGCAAGAGCCAAACAGAACAGAATTTAAAGTATGAGCTCAAATGTGTTTGGGATCTCTGCCTTTTTGGTACTGTGTCCGTCCTGTTAGGACAAAACCAAAGTCAGCAAAGACACACCGTAATTCCTCTGTTTAAAAGCTAGGGGAGTTGGGTGTAACTTTATGCTAACCAGGCAGGTGCTTTGGAGGCTTTTCAGATTTTTTTTCTATTGTCTATTGTTGCTAAAACCCGACTTCTCAATTTATCAGTGGTTAATGAATTCGTAAGGATAGTGCTGATGGCTGGAGATGCTGACAAGTTTTTTTTTTGGCAACTTTTGTTCATTCCCTCTGTTTGATTCTTTCACCTTTTCATGGTTTTTAAGATAATATCTCTGTGTTTGTATTTAGTATAGATCCAACTTAAAGCAGACACTGACAACTGAAGAACCATGGGACCTTTTCTTTTGTTTAGTAGTCCTCTTCAAAAACCCATTTCCACAGATAACATTTCCAAGTTGAAGCTTAACTTCTTATGGAGGTCTTTGAAGGACTTCCCCAGAATAGGCCAGGGAAACAAACATAGCGCAAATGCAGCAACTTTCCATTTAATTTCAGCTTTTAACTTAGTCTTATAAAGAAAGAACTACACCATTTCTGCATGTGTCAAACCTTCTTATAGCAGTATTTGATTAAACTAAAAAAAAAAAAAAATAAAACCAAGAAAGCCCACATTTCTAGATGATGTAACCTGTGTGATTCTGGCAGAGAAATATATATATGCACATTATCTTTTAAGAATAATACTTCTATATATAGACCTGTATATATTGCAAGTATGTTGGTATTCTTTTTTGTGTAAATGATGCAGTTAAGGAGGTGCACCAATCCTACATGGATCATTGCTTACACGGAAAGTTTCAATATAACAGGTTAGGTGTATATGGTCACTGTTGGCAAAGGCGGTGTTTTTAACAGTGATTGATGCATAAGCTTTAGGAAGTTATTTTAGAGTTGTTAAATAATTAGTTTTGCTCTTGTCTGCACAAAAGGAGGATGTCAGCAATCCTTGCAATACCTATAAATTGATATTCCTAGCCAGGAGTACTGCATTATCTAATAGTTCAGTGGTAGTAAACAGCATTTCTTCCAGGTTCTAAAACTTAACTTTATGACATATCATCCCAAAAAGTCCAAACACCTCAAAAGTTCCAGAGCAAGTCTCCTTGAAATTTTGTGTCTAATTTTGTTTCTAATGTTCACTTCATATATTTTTTAGAGGAAAGGGAAAAAACCCACAAAACATGGTACCTGTTTATTCTGTACCTCGATTTTTTTTTCTCAGGAATTGGTTCATTCATTGTAATCAATGGCCAAGCTGGTTTTAAGTCTTTATGAACTCTTGAGGCACTTACTGTCATTGGGAGAAATTGCAAATGTTAAAGTATAAGCAAACGTTGAGTAAATCCCTCGCATGGAAGTCATTCTGGAAAGATTAATTAGAAACTCTACAAACACAAGAACACCCTCACTTCATGCTCTTTTTTCTCACTGAGCTCATACAACTTATTTTTCAGCTTTTAATTTGATTTCATAGTGTTTTTATTATCAGGTAAAAGCTCCCAACTAGTCTGCTATCCACTAGGTCTGCATCCCAGCTATATTCAGCTTCCCCTAGATCCTGGAAAATTTCCTGTTTTCATTGTCTGGAGAGCTTAAGATGATGTAAAATTTTTCTATCACATATATATGATTTCCTGTGGGATTTGAATTTTTGAACTTCTACAGAAATAAACATTTTATTTTTCCATGTCAGCTTCTCAGTTCTTCTCAGTTTGGGTTTTGTGGGTTGTTTGGGGCCTGTTTTGTTTTGTTTTTAAACATTAGTAGGCAACTTACATGGACTACAATCCTCTTAGTGAAGCTCTTAGGAAGGCTTTAGGTCAGAAGATTATGTAGCCTGATGATTCTAAAGCTGTTACAACATTTCTGGCTATGTTATAAAACTTCTGAGTGTAGTGAAAAGCTCTAATATATTGAATGGGATGAGAGGGTAGTATACAAACCTGTCCTCCTTTTCTGATTTGGTTGTGCAATGCCATTTTGTGAGGTTTTTTTTACCATTTACAAGAGAGGGAAAAAGAAGATATTTTACGTGGAGATCGGATGTTGTAAACTTCAAGTTAAAAATCCAGTACTAGACGGTAGGTGGTCCTGTGATGCTCCTGTAGATGTTCTGAAATGTCTCAGGGAGTTTCTCTTAAATGCTTATGACCAAAAAAGAAGTGTGCATGTGTAATGGTTTTCCCAAATTGCTGCGCCTGCATGGCTGTGCCTGAGTAAAAGGGCATTTTTGCAGTGAGGAAAGAGAGGGCTGTGTGGAGCAGGCTGCTGGGGGGAGCTGCAGCTGCTCTGATTGTGGCTCAGGGGGCAGCGGCTGTATCTGTCTGCATCCTTCCTCGCCTGCCTCTCAGCACCATGAGCCTCTGGACACCATTGCATAACACCTTTTTGCAGTGAAGTCAGCAGTGGTTTAGTTACTGGCTCAAGCAACCTCATCTTTGATCAAAATACTTCTTTCCTTTCCATTTTGCTTCTGAAAATGCTCGTTTTAGAATAAATAAGATGCTGTGTGTGCAACACCTTATCTACTCCATATGTGTGTCGAGACACCTGCATACATACACATGTACACAGAGGCTTCTTCTGTATTTTTATCTGATTGTAGGCAACTGTTTGAAAATGTAGATTCACAAACTGATGTACCCAATGCATAAACGATTAAACTACAAAACTGCAAAATAATAAGCATTTTAGGCATTTTACTACTTTCAGCTCTGACCCTATTACCACTGGGCGGTTTGTTTGGCCTGTTTCCTTCGCTGATTAGTTTCAGCTCTCATAAAACCCAGACATTCACATGGCATGACAGCTTAAAAAAATTACAAGCTACTGTCAGTGTGTGTGATAATCCCCTTTCTTATACCCTTGACACCATTCAGGCATAGTCATATATATGCTTACTCCTTTATATTTACCTCCCCAGTTATATTTTCATTCAAATGTCTATTCACAGCTGCATAATAAGTAGTTTGATTTGTACCTAATTGTAGTAATTGATTTTCATTATTTATGAAAGTCATTGCCAGAATTCATTTGTGGTTCTGACTGTGAAGAAACTTGAAGCAACAGCGTCAGGTGACTGCAGGAATAAAGTAATTAATCAGATCACTTTTAAAAAGTCAATGACCAGTGCATTAACTGTTAATGTTTCAGGAATTACTTGTATTTCTGTATTCATACTTCTGCAATTCTATTTCTTTCTCATTTATAGAATTCTGTTCTTGACATATTATAAGCTTTAATTATCTTCCTAGTGTGCTTTTATGTTAAATGATTAATTATGGAGAAATTAGGATGCCTGTCAGATTCAAAAAATAAATGTGTGCCCTAATTTGTTCTCAGAGCTGTGAAATAATTGTGGGCTAGGGTGGAAAAGTATTATAGATATAGGTATGCAAAGGAGCTTGCCAAGTACCTATTTATCATAAACTGTCTTAAATCCACAGACATAAAAGTAGGATGAAGACACAGCCATTAAAAAGGCAGTCATTTTTGAGTGTCGCATAATTTAGACACTCTAAGTTATTGGAGTGTCACAAGTTTAATGCACCTAATTTATTAATACAATCATTGGGATTCACTTATGTCTCCTGCTCTGCCCAAAAACAGGCTAAAGGTCTGTTAAAATGCACAGACTCTGCTTCAGCAGTAGAAGTGTAAAATGCTTCTCGAAATACAGTGACATGAAAAATAACAATTTTATTGTAGTACTTATGGTAACAGGTGGCCATGTTTCTGTTTATCTGTATTTGTGTATTAAAGTAGGGCAGAGAAATCAAATAAAAACCAGGTAAATTTTGTTCCTGCTTAGCTTTTCCATTGCCACATTAGATAACATTAGAGGCCTCTTACTTTGGCCTCTAACAAAGAAAAACAAAAAAACCCTCCCCAAAACCAACCAAGCAAAAATCCTGATAAATACCTTGTTAAGTGCTTTTATGGTTTGAAAAATAATTTTTCTTTGAAAAAAAAGGAAACATTATATATATATATATATATTTTTAATCCTTTCATGTACTGGATTGTCTTTTCTTAGTTAGGAGGTTCTATTTGGTTTATTTGCTACCCAGGATCCCTTTTGATGCATTTAAGCAGTTGACAAAATACTGCTGAAGAGAGCTGGAGACAAAAGAATCCATTTGATTGTAATACAGGTGGAGTTTTGACAAAACACTTTATGTGATGTCTGAGACAATTATACACATGAAGAGTTTTTACTTTTTAAATTATTTAAAATAAAATTATTAAAAATTTCTCATCTTTTGTTATCTTTTTTTCCCCTAATCAGGACAGAATTTTACCCTAAGGCAGTTAGGAGTTTGTGAACCAGCAGCTCGTCGAGGACTGGCATTTTGTGCGGAAATGGGGCTCCCCCACAGAGGTTACTCTATCAGTGCAGGGTCAGATGCTGATACTGAAAATGAAGGAGTGATGTCTCCAGAGCATGCCATGAGACTTTGGGGCAGGGGGGTCAAATCAGGGCGCAGTTCCTGTCTGTCGAGCCGTTCCAACTCAGCCCTCACTCTGACTGATACCGAACATGAGAACAAGTCCGACAGTGAAAATGGTAAGTTCTTATGCATATGCCCCTATATAAATTAATGTTTATTTGCTGTTTTGGCTGACACTCAGTAGTTTTAAATCATTAAAGGAATGGCCTTGAATTATTTACCTTCTTTTTTTTTTTTTTTTCCTCTCGTCTTCCCATAAAAGTCAATATTCAGTATCAGTCCTAACTAATGCAACCTTTGAGTGTGATGCTTTAGCTGTAATTTTGAAAGAGTTTAACTACAAAAAAAGATTAGTTCTGTATTATCTCAAACCATGTCACCTGTTACCCTCTGGAGAATAGCTAAGTGGCGATAAAGTGGTTCCCCGGGCTATTGCATTCAAAAGTTTCATTGTAAACTGTTCTTCAAGATGTCTTGGAGAAGTTGCAGGGTCTTAGAATGGATGAGTGAACTCAAAGAATAGCTTATTAAAAGGGCTCATGTGATTGAAAAAGAAATTTGATTGTGCTTTAAACTTCTTAGCTGATGAGAGCAATTGGAATTGTGGTGCAGAGGGACATGTGGCCTTTGGTGTGCCTAGGGGACTGGATTACTGTGCAATTAAAATCTGCAACAAAAATCTTAGCAGCTTTGTAGGATGTGGGGTATGACCATTGTATATTAAGTCTGAGAGTTTAAATGAAATAGGTTAATACAATTGACTGATTCATTTTTAAAGCTTTTCAAAGTTTTTTTACCTCCTCTTGGGGTTATTGAACAGAATCTAATGTGGTGTTAAATGCTAACTGTACCAATCTTAACTTTTTGTTTCCAGAAAATTTTCAGCTTTTCTAGAATTAAAACAATTTGTCTATTAACTTCATGACTTTCTATGTGAAAAATTCAAAAGAGGAATAAAGCAAAATGAATAACAATGAAAATTAGTGATGGCTATTGCCTGCATGTCTACCTGTAATTTTATTAATTTATTAAACCTGTCTGCTTGGCTGTATAAAAATTAGAGCAATTTTATTGCTACCCTCTGGCAATGAACAATGCATGGTGGGAAGCAGCTATGTAGGTATGTATGTATGTAAATCCTTAAAAATTTAATGTAGTTTTATTTTAAACTGCAAGCAATAAAGTTCAGTTCTTCCTGTTTATTACTTTAACTTCAGTTTGAGAAAGCAAAACCAAAGCTATAGTTTGCTGTTGTTCATACTTGTTTTTCCACTGGTGGCTGTTTCTACGTGAAGATGCCTGTGCAAAACCACTGTCTCCTATGGGATCCTCCTTTTGTGTTGGACTTAATGCTACATGGTACCTGAGCAGACAGCTCTCAGTATCTTGTGTCATACCTGGAAAATTTGTTTTCAGTCAGAGGCAGGTTCTGATGGAGGAAGACAGAAGTACTTGCCTACCACCTTTTGGCAGTGGAATTTCTGTGTGATAATGTTTGTTATTTCACCTGCAGGGAAATGCAGACCAAGTTGTTGAGCAGTCCTGTGATTTTGAAAGATCTGTGGTCAAGAAAATTCTCTTGAACCATTTGTGAAATCCTTGATTAATGATCTTGGAAATACATTTTGATGTACACATGCATGCACACGTTATTCCATATGAAGATGTATCTTTATGTTACTGAAGAGTTGACTGAAGAAGTGTCATAGGTTTGGTATACTTTCCAATAAATTTTATATTTACAATTTTTTAGACAGGAAGTTATTGGACTATAATGTGGCAAAACCTCCTCCATCAGCTGAAAGTTAGTGTGTTTTGTTTTTTACATGTGTGAGAAGACTGTGACTGTGTTAAAATATACATTATTCTTCAGTGGTTAAAATTGTGCAAGGAATGTCTGGTGTTTGATAGAACTTCAACAAAGAGTTTAGCTACTGAAAAGGATTACAGTTGATTTATTTATTAATAGGGAGGCCAGCAGTCCAACTTAAGAATGTACTGGGACTGCTGTGAAGCTAATGAAATTTTGATGGCTTGAGAGTTCCCTAGGGTTATAAAACATCTATAACTTGGACCATGTCATGGGTCGCTGTTTCAGTGGAGATGTTAAAATGGTGAAAAGCTTAATCTTCTTTGGTATTTTTTCTCTGAATTTTTGTTTCCACTGGACATGGAAGACTTGGCTCAGAAATTACTTTTTAGACATTGTTGGAACTCAGTACATTTAATGCTCAGAGTAGAATAGAAAATATAATTTAAAGCCAAGGAAATGGTATCATCCTGGCAGGCGCAGGTGCTCTAATCAAAGGACTAAACTGCAGGTGCAAGTTTTGTTAATTTATGGCCTAAAGTTAACAGCTGTGCCAGTACACTGTTAAAATCTGACTTATCTGATAAGATTTTGAAACCAAAGAAAGAGAGTTTCGACAAGTCCTCTGTACTGCATCCCCCTCTGCTGTGTGGGATAGATTCCTGACTGAATGTTGATGGAATTGTTTTACAGGTAAATGCATTTCTATGCAGCATGTTTACCTCTAAGGTTAAAAAGCAGCAACTGGTGATGATGGGCACAACACAAAACCACCAGATCATATTCATCTAAAGGCCTCAATGTTTCAGCAATCCTATTGTTCAACCAGTGAAACTACTCACTGTTTCAATAGTCCATTGCCGCAATCAGGCCTTATTGGAGTTAATTGGACTTGTCAAGATAATGAGAACTTTGACTTCTCCTACGGGTTTATGATCTGAGAATTAAAAATTTGCTGAATGTACTTGGAGTTTTCTTTCTTGCCAATTAGACAGGAAGAGAAGCTTGGCATCGAGATAGCATTTCCTTTCCTTCCTTGTAACTGTTAATGTCTTTGCTCTTCTGGAACAGCAGTGGATTGCATATCCCTCAGGAAGGCAAAACTTGCAATTCTGCTGCATAACTGCAATACACAATAAGAAATAGTTTGTTGAAAATACTAACCTTTTATTTGTCAAGGTCTTAACAGTATGTTTCTGAAGTCCTAAAAGAGTGACCTAAATTTCTAGATAATCTTGGAAGGTTTAGAAGTTTCTTTAAACAAATAACATTGCACGTGATCAAGTTTCAAAATTGTGAGTATACCAAGAATATACTGTGACTGCCAGCAGATTTTTTTTTTTGTTTTAACAACAGAACATGTATCAAACATAGGGTTAATAGATGTATTCTCACATCAAAGGTTGTCTTAGGATATTGCTCAGTAAATAATTCTGAAAATAAATATTTTTCTTTGACTTCATTCAAGTTCCATGTATGACTCTTGGCATCATTTTCTGAGAGATTTGTCATGTCAGCCTCCCTGAAGGAGGCCCTGCATCTGTTAATCTGGGCAACCAACTAGTGTCACGTACAGTATGATGTATCAGTTGGAGTACACTGAGCATGCACATGCTTTTTCAGGCTTTCTTCTCCATTCTCAGTGCAAATAATTTCATTAATGCTGCATCAAGAAATTTATGTTGGTAATTGTTCTAGGAGCTGTTGCATTGAAATACAATCTGGGTGTCTCTTACACGCTTGCTAGTAACTTTATGTTGTTAAGCTGTTCTAAGATTACTAAAGCTTGTCTTTTAAACTGGATAAATATTCCAGTAAAGTATGAGCTAGAAGTTGTAGTTAGGCTTCAAATGGCCCATTTGCCTAAAGGGTCAATATATTTTTAAGGTATCTTAGAATCCACTTATATGTTTAAATTATTTTTTAAACCCATTAAACTGCAATCCCTGACTTAATGAGACATCAGAAGGTTAATAAGCAAAACATGAAAGGTAATTGAGCAAGTTATGCCAGAAGTGCAGCACCTTATTATTTATTTATATATTTATTTATTTATGTATTTCTTCCTGTAAAATTATATAACTGGTTTTGTTTGTGGTTTTTTGTGTGCTGGCCTGAAAGTTGGGCTGTGGCAATGATTCTGACTGGAAAGTCACCCATATAAGACTTAATTCTTTAGGCAAGTCCCTATCACCTTCTACTCCCTTGGAAGCAGTAGTGATAGTGCTTCTAAAAAAGGGTGGGGCACTCCAGATACAGGCATGCCATGTAGCCAACTGCCACAAAAACTACCTGGACATGCAGAAAGTAGTTCTGATGGCACCGGAATGCGGGAACCTTTTTTTTTGTTTTGGGCTGGTGTTTTATTGTTGGTTTTTTGTTGGTTTTTTGTTTTGTTGTTGTTGTTGTTGTTTTGTTTTTTGTGAAAGTTGTTTTTTGGGGGTTTTTTTTGTTGTTTTTTTGTGAAAGTTTTGCACTGATTGGTGTTTGTTACGAAACCAGAGGAGATCAGGATGTAGCAAAATAAAAAGAATTAAGGGAGAGAGGGAGTCAAGTTCATGGCCTCAGGCGGTCATTCTGAAGTGATTAGATAAATGGTTTGAAACTTAGACCAATTTTTCACGGATACAGAAAAGTAGATGCTGCTGGTAGAGTTTATTGCTGAGGGCTCCTATAAGGAGAAAATATCACTTTATTAGCTGTATGGGCACCTACCTACTTACTTCCTCTCCAACTTCAGACTGTTTCTGAAGACAGCATTCTTGTGAACCTAATACTCTCTTGTCCTTCCAGAATGATGAATTTACTGGCACTCAGATCTCTGAAACCCAAGAAATACATCGGTAAGCTACCTGTCAAAACATTGTAATCTGTTGTCTCTAAGCCAATTCATCTATAACATATAATGCACATTATTCAGGGAGAGTGTCACATGCTTTCACACATCCAACATCTTTCTTTACACTAAGGCACAAAACTTGATTTAAATGAACCCTATAGAACAGTAGCTGTACCTGCTGGCCAAATGCTGAACCTACTGATAAAAACCAGCCACATAGCTGGCGAGCTAATATTCTTCTTACTGCTATACCACCAATTACAATTTCTTGTCTCTTTCCCACAGATTTCCATCTAGCAATTCTAGCTCCCCATTAAGCATGCCAATATGTCTTAAATCTTGCTTTGCTGCCAAAAAATTTCATGACCAGGAAATGAATCTGTTTTATCTTTGACAGAAGTCAGCTCTGAAATAATATTTAATATTTGACAGGCATAAAAATTTTTCTTTGGTTATAGAGACATGGAAGAGAAATCTATAAACCAAAGTAATTACCTGGTTTTCTGAAATATTGTAAGTTTTCTGTTGTTTTCGAATTCTATTATCATAGTTGTCCTGTGGATATATTTTGGTTAATAACCTAATTGTTCGTGCAAGTGAAAATCACATTCAGAATTCCTTTGGCTAGTGGTAGCCAAAGAGGCGACAGCTGGGCTGACTTTTCTGCAGTAATTTTGAGTGATCTCCTGGGTTTCATAGATCTGAATGTCACTGAACTTAATGTTAAGGAAAGGTATGAGATTCCAAAGAACCATATTAATTATAGTGGAATCTGGTGTAGACTATCAGGCCAGAGGATGAAGCTCTTTGGCAACACTTGGACACATTTTCTGATGTGCAGAGCATGTAGGTTTAGCAACAGCTGACACCAGTAAAATTAGAATTGGGATCTACAAGGAAAAACAAATCAAAGCAGAAAATTTCAGAGAATTCCCTCTTGGCTCTTAAGCTTATACATTTTTCTAATGTTAAGGAGTGGTGAAAGAGATGTTTAAAAACCAACTGTCATATTTCAGGATTTCTCCAAAAATCTAAATTTTAAAGGAGATAAACCATGCAGCAAAAGGAAGGAGCATTAAATTTCAGATGAAGAGCATAAGATGATGTTTCAGGAGGACCTTGGGAGGTCCCAGCATACAAACAAAATTGAGACACCATCAGTAAAAAAGTAGAGTTGTACAGAAACATGAATACTAAGAAAAAAGATAAGAGGCAGTTGATTTATTATTACATAGCAATGAAATAAGATGATATTGCTAACATGTTTTGTTCTAGTTGGGTTTTTTTCACCATCTGCTACCTGAGTAACTGATCACAGAGCTAATATTTATACACTTAAAGGATTAGCGGTTGCTTACATAAATAAATTTCATCCTGCATGTATAGTGTGTCTACAGCCTCTGGGATTTTTATGATTCATGCATGAGAAATCATTGATGATGGACATAGTTCAAGAAGGTAACAATGAACAGGACAACTTTAGAAGGGGCAAAGAGAAAGGAGGAGAAACCTTTCTCTTTCAATGAGTTAGATGACAAGCACCCTACAAAAAAATGCATTAAAAGTTTATGCTTTATAACAAGTAAGAGGAGACATTCTACATCATTTCAGGGCAACTGTTCTGGTGCTTAACCAACTTAATTATGAATTTTTCCCCATCATATTGAATCAGAGTTTCCCTTGCTGCAGTTGGGATCATTGCATTGGGTAATGGAAGACCCAAGTTAAATTTCTACCTTTTGCCTTTCAGGCTCACTGAGCTTTTTCTCAATTTTTATGCTTCAGCATTCCAATCATCATGGGCAGTCTTCACTGAATTAATTCCAATTTATCAGTGTTGGACTGGCAAGCCCCAAACAGAATATTGTTATCTAAATGTGGCCTTCAAATGCTGAATAAAAGGGACTAATCCCAGGGTATGCTGGCTCCATTCTTCTGAATGCAGCCCAGTATGTAGTTAGGCTTATTGTTGGAAGGGCACACTGCTGAACTTGTCCACATTGACTCGCCAAGTCCTTTACTACAAAGCTGCTTTGCAGTGGGCTCCCAGCTAGTACTGTTAACTGTAGACACTCTGCCTTTGGAATTCATGACAGTTTTTTGGCCAATGCTTACAACCTGTTGAGATCCCTTCAAAAGGCAATCCTGCCCTGCAGTGCGCTGATCAATCTTTTCAGCTTGGTGTCACCCACAAACTTGCTACGGGCACATTCCATCTTACTCATTCTCAAGATGTTAAATGTAGTACTGCATCATCCCAATATTCGCTCCTCATGAATGCCATTTATGTTGACTAAGAGTTGCTCTTTGCACTACAAAACACTAATGTTTGATCCTCTTCACAAAACCTGTTTTCCACAAAAGGTTCTTTGCAGATCACCCATTCAGTCCATCTCTCTCCAGCTTGGCTACGAGGGTACTGTGGGAGACCATGTTGAAAACCTTGCTGAAGCCAAGGAAAACAGTATCTACTGCTTTCCTTTTATCTGCTGAGACAATTAGCTTTTTGTAGAAAGCAGTCGGGTTGTTTGGGTATAATTTACCTTTGGTAAATACATGTTAGCTGTTATCATTCACTTTAGTTTCCTGGAGCCCATCCCAACAGTTGAAGGATAACTCCAGCAGTATTTGTTCCATCATCTTCCCTGGGAGACTGGGGTGAGGCTGATTGCCTCTGCTTCCTCATATATTCCTTGCCCATCTTGATGATATCATGACCTTTAACTTCTAAAGAGTCATCAGGAGCTTACCCCTGTTGCCATAACATTTCAAGGAATCTGACAGTGCCCTTCCAGTGACATTAGTCAGCTCTGCCAGCACCAGTGGATGCTGCAAGTCTGCACCCCTGGACTTGTGTATGTCCAGCTTGCAAAAGTGGTGCTTGTCAGCTCCCACTTCCTCTGCAGTGACGACTTCTCAACCATCATTGAGCTTTGGCTTCCTCATCCCCATCCTGCATGTCAAGGAAACATTTCTGTTTCCTCCTGGGTAGACATCACCTTGAGGTCACAGTGGTCACTGGGCAGTGGTGTTTTCTGTGGTATGTGAGGGTTTTTTACACAAATTTATAATGTGTCTTTGTATGCATCAACAGTGCTACTGAAATAATCTGGCTGCTGCACTCAATGCAATAGTAAGACGGAAGTGCTGTGTCTCCCTGCAGTTGGTTTGGGGCTACACTCTGGGGCAAATGCCAGCCAGCTGGAGGCCTAGAGCAAGGTTAACAAGCATAATCAGAAATACACGGCACTAGAAGAGATTGGGAGAGAGCTCATCCTGGTGCACCCAGTGTGTTCTGTCTAGATCCTGCAGCTGTTACAAAGGTCACACATGGCAAAACAGACCAGAGACATGGCAGTGCAAATAGGAAAAAGTAGAAGTTAGCTCAGGCAATGGCATTCAGAAGTCAGAGAAACAGATTGCTGGGGTCCATGTAGATATTTAATCATCTAACTTGTTTCCAAATAATTTTTTAAATGCTGCTATAGTTGCTGTTGGTCTCTGATGAAGTGGGTGCACAATAGAAATTCTTCACTTCCTTTCTGGTTTTGTTTTTTTGAGACAGGTGTATTATTCAACCCAAAAATTAGTCAGCAGGAAGCATGTTGATAAAATTAAGGCTATAAAAATGTTGCTCTACAATTTAATATAATACTAATATGTATATGTTGTTTTTCTCTTCTAACTGGGAATGGTTAACTTCTCATAGACTCTTTTTCTCCTCATTTTAAGTTAGATATAAAAATATTGCTCTTCTTTTCCCCTAAACCATGTCTTCTTCTGGATTTAAATGTGCAAGAAGCACACAAGCATTACATTTAAATGTGATGTTGTCATAAGAGTAATATATGCTTTGCACATCTGTAAACTGATGAACTGCTGTTTTGATTTGGAATGTGGTTTTGATGTCCTTGAAAAATCACAGTGGTAGCAGTAAATTGTTTTAATTAGTG
This sequence comes from Regulus satrapa, assembly GCA_013396955.1. Lineage (NCBI taxonomy): Eukaryota > Metazoa > Chordata > Aves > Passeriformes > Regulidae > Regulus > Regulus satrapa. Next base: position 136,294 of record VWZN01011138.1, read on the forward strand.
AATTAGAGAGCAGCAAATTTGCTGAATCAGGCTTATGGACATAATTATTACTGGAATAAAAGGGAGGGGAAAAAAAGTCTGTCAAAGCTGTGAGATTATTTGGTTGTCATTAGAAAACAAGTTTCTCAGCTACTACTTCCCTAATTTCCTGTATAGGTATGTCAATACCAGGGTGTGGGTGTATATACACAGAACCACAGCATTGTTAAGGCTGGAAAAGACCTCTAAGATCATCAAGTCCAAGATATTTATATACTCATCAGCTAAAACCAAACGAATGGCAGAGATAAACTCTAAATAGTACTGATCCTAAATAAAAAGTAGGATGATTATTATTCAGTTGTTTTAAAGGTGTTTTTTAAGCTAAATCTAATTTTCATCTGAAATAAGATTTTAATTGCATTTCCTTGTACAATTAAGTCATTGAGAAATAATCAATAATGATTTCAACTTTAAAATAAATATAAGCTCAGAAATTGTAAGAGTATCAATAATAATTATAATAGGTAACAGCATTTGTATGCTGGTCAAATAACAGCTGGAGAAAATTTGTCAAGTTTGGTTTTCGATTTATTTTTTTTTTACAGAAAGCTGCAAAGGCTTTTGAAATAGGCAGTTCTTTAACTCCTATTAAAACCATGTAAAGACTTACTTTGATGTTTTCTGGATAAAGGTTTTTTTCTTTGATGCAGATGAGAATTCAGTATAAAATTAAGCTTCAAGCCAGAACTGTTTTGGATTTTGATAATATATACTCCCTGATCTGTTGGTAAAATTTAAGCTTTTTTATTTCTTGATTCAAGGTAAGAAGAGGATTAAGTTTCAAGTATCAGGAAATAAATGTTTGTTAAGAAGTGCATATTTCATTTTATTCTACACTTTCCCCCTCATTCAGTATACCATTTTCCTCCTAAATTATGTCATGTGTTTAGCTGTCTAGTGTTTTTGCCTGTATGTTGTAGAGAGGAAATGTGATTTTTAGCTCATTGAAACCAGGAGTAATAATAGCTGGGGGTTTTTGCACTCCACCTTAGAGATCTTTCAGTGGAAATGCCTTTGTTACCATTGTGGTTTAATCCAGGTTTCTTTAGCTTTAATTTCATATAGTGGTTTTTTTTTTCCTTTTATTTCTTAAAAAGATTTCTTTTATTTTGATATAGTACATGGAAATTTGCAAAATTCTTATCAATATCTTACTTTGGTTTTAATTCTTTGTTCTTTTTTAGATTGTACAATTATGAACCCACAGCATCCAGTTAGGAAGGATGAACAATGTAAATTAATTATGGATTAAATTACAAATCTGCAAATGTTTAGGAGGTGCGTGTATCTCATAACTGCTGTAATAACATCCATAATAGATAATTGTTTTCTCCGAGTTTGACGATTCTGTGCAGCTGCTGTGCCAGATCTATACTGCTGCTGGCCAATCCCTCCCTGGGGTACCATGGCTGCTGACTAGGTACATCTGAGACAAAATGTGAGCAATTCCATCTCTAGTGCAGTATTCACAATAGAAAAAGAAGCTACTGACCTGGGAAACCCAGGTTCTGGATTGTCAGGCCACGACAAAATAGAGAAGAGACAGACCACAGGCTGTTTTTCTAGTTGGCTATTTAATGGTTGCTTTTTGTTTTTGGGGTGAAATGGATTCATAAATGTGTTTATATAGCCACATATATGTGTACATAGTCATCCTTACAGCACCTTTTCTTACACAGGTTTTTATCATACACTTGGACTTTTTAGAGTAAATATACAGGGCCGAGGACCAGTTGTTTATTCTTCAAATGACCTAGAAACTTTGAAGCATTTTTACAGTGAATACATGTGCAGTCATGAGCATGGGCAAGGGAAAGTTATTCTGGTGTTTCACATCTGCTGAATTATTATATGCTGGAGAGATTGATTTTCCTCCCTCCCCCTCCAGTCAATGGGGTTTTATTAATGTAATATTTCTATAAACGACTTTAAAGTTACAAATAAATTGCTTTGGATAAGTGCTGATGACTAATGCTATGGAGTCTCAGTCCGCACCTGTGGCAGACTGTCTAAAGAATTTAGGTTGCTTTGTTTCTCGAAAAATAGCAGAAGTGAGAAGTCTGAGGTACTTTAAGGAAAAATTTAGTTCTTTGAGAAGGTTTCAGAATTGTCTTTTCTTCCTGCTGTTGAAGATTAATATTGAGTTTATCAAGATAGTTTATACTCCTTGAAGTTAATTTGAATATTCAAAGTTTACAAGATAAATGAGTGAGAATGACTTTGAAAGAATATGACCTGGGTTAAACAGATAGTGTCCAGTCTCCTTCCATGTAGATTTACTAGAATTTTTCAAGCTGCTAAGTTCTTCATTGTGTGATTGTTGTATACTCTGCAAGGAGATTTTTTTCAAATTGCTTAAAAGCTGCACTCAGTGGGGAATTCTGCTGCTTGTTCCCTTAACTACTTTAGCTGCAGAGAACATATGACGTCTTTTTCATTAACTGTCTTTGCTGCTTGTTTGCTTTCAGTAGAGTTCTAGGAGATTGTTATATTGTTTTGTAAACTCAATATTGCTGGATCCTGGCTGCTTATGGCAATTGAGATGAGATTAGATGCTTTTGTTAACAGGCCCCAGACTTTAAATTTATAGGGACTAGGCACCATCTGTTCTCAATTAAAGGTCCTGAGCTCTGAAATTAATTCCTTCCATTGGTCCATTAGACTCAATCTTTTGACCTGAAGTCATGATAAGGCTATATTAGCCTCTGGAGTCTTGGAAAAGTGAGGAGTTCACGCAGGGCCAGTGCTGAATATTCCTTTTAGTCCTTGTATCACTGTAGTTAGAGGGCAGAAAGCAATGATTGTTTTTCCATTTTACAGGTGGAGTGAAATTTTTTTAAGATCACCCTGGAGATTGAGAGCTCACATCCTCATGAGCTGTAATAGGACTTGTGCTTCTAAATCACTGAAGTGCTATTGAAAATCTTTCCCAGAAAAATCAAATTAATACAGAGAATGTTGACTAAATTCACAGGAAGACTTGATACAGAAGTGGGCTGAGTGTAAAAGTCCATTGTTGCAGGCTTACATTTGCTCATTAGATTAGCTGTGTTTTGCTTCGGCTGTCTTTCATTGATCCTTTCTGCAGTTGCAAAAGAATGGGGATCTTACCAGAAGTCCCTCCCCTATAATTGTTCAGCCAGTGAATTTGCTGAATTTATATCTGTCCTGTGGTGTGTAGAAGTTGCAAAGAAGAAATTGATGGGTGGACAAATGGGTTCACATTTTTGTGGTTCTAACTCTTCCCTCTTTCTAATTTGCTTTCTATATTTTACTGAAAATTGAGGTTTTCTCTGTTGAAATACAGTGGGACAATACTGTGGAGTGGAAAGAACCTGAAGCCATGAGATTTTCAATTTCAAAGAAAAAGCTCCAAGGTATGAAATAGCTATGCTGGTTGTCTGGTAAATTTTTTGGCAGTTCCCATACACATGAAAATATATTTTAAAGGTTTCAGGATCTCGTAGTTCATCAGCAGGCTTTGATTTTATTTTCACAGTGCTAGTAATCATCTAGAATACAGTTGTAAGAAGTTTTGAGACTGAAGGCTCTTCAGTGTAGTCTGAGTGTTCCTCATTGTCTTATCCTAAAATGCAATTTATTAGAATGTTTTGGGATCTGCTAGCCATTAGGTTATGAGTGAAAATAAGGAAAGAGGGGTTGATATGCCTTTTTTTTATTCCTATGCAACAATCCCCATGACATTAAAAATACAGCCGGGTAAAAATAATCCTTTTGTCTGCTGCCTGCAATTAGGAGTTAATAAATATTAGTAACTTGCAAGTTAGCTATTTTTCACCATTAGTTAAACTGGAATAATGTTGGAGTCTCTATGATACAAGGCATTATTTGTTAAGTGTGGCTTAGATGGCTCTGTGACTTGTATATAGATTTCAGAATTCATTTTCAATTGTTACAAATGCTCAGATCCATTTTTGAAGTTGAAGTTTGAGTTTTTAATTTTTCCCCAAATGTAACATATAATATAAAACTATTAATGGAGCTTACCCAGAAAATACTGGTGTCCACTTTGTAAACATTATCAACATTTTCCTTATCCAGAGAGTCATCTTTGGCCTTCTGGGATTTAGGGAGCACATTTAAACTCATATAAGAATATTAATAATATGGTAACAGTCTGTGTACTTTTAGCTAGCAATTGGCTTTTTAAAACAGTTCATTTCTAGTTTTCTTACAAATTCTTTGTTCTTTGCAGTATCAAATGCATTGATTAAAAAAAAAAAGTTAATCAGCTTACCTTCATTCAGAATGGATTTTTGTTCCTCTGATCAGCTCTACACAATTGAATTTTTCATCCTCTTTTCTGAGGTATTTCAATGTTATGAAAAAAGCATTAAAAAGAATTCTGATAAATTATTCCTTTAAAAAAGATTCTACTGCAATGTACTTCTGTTGAAGCTGGAGAGTTAATTGAACTGTGATTTCACTTTTGTTTTCAATGATAAAGGTATCTATGCTTGGTAAATAGAAGAGAGTGTCTCATGGGGATCGGTTTCCCTACTAATTCTGGTTACCCCAGAATTTATAATATGAATTTGAAGTAGCTATTTAGTTTTCATTTTTTGAAAATTCCGTTTTCTTTCTTATTTTAAAGGAGAGTTAGTACACTACAAGATATGGGAAGCAGTATTTCCTGGTCATATATTAAAAAAAAAAAAAAAAATTCTGAATGTTTTCCTATGCGGTCTGATTCTGCTTTTATGGAGTAATGGTGGTTCTTCCCAGAACTTGTAAAAAACCCAGACAGTATAATATAGTTTTTAACCAAATGCGTGGTTATACTGTTTTGCCTTAAAAAACAAACAAAAAATAATTATAAAAAAAAAGCCAAAAAAAAAAAAGCCCAATCTTTCCCCTCCCAAAAATCCACAATATTTTCTTTCTAGTGTTGTTCTACCTTATTTTCCCTTGTTAAATCAAGCTGACCTAATCTTTTATGAGTTGTTTTTGTGTCTGTATTACCTCAGGCTGTGCTCTCATCAGACTTCACAAGCTAAGTGGACTTGAGTTTTGGATAGTCTGTGGAAATAATCAAAGAAAATGTACCATGCTCCTGAATGTGATGATAATGGCTCATTATGTCCATTAAATTTAGTCCTGAATTGGTGCTGAGTATTCTGCTGCGAGTTCAAGTTAGACCCAATAGACTCTGTGTGCTGATCACTTGTAATTACTAAAGCACAACTGTTAGCTCAGCTAAACTCGGGTTCTAGTGTCTTTCATTCTGCTTATCAATTTCTTCTGAACTTTACATGTGGGAAGCCTTCAAAGCATTTGCTTTGAAGTAAGAAGCACTTTAATGAAATCTTGATTTGGTCACTAATTTGCTGTATCTGCATTTGCACACTGCTTAATTTTTCTGGTTTTGTTTTCCTACTTATAAATGAGCATCATACTGCTTATTTTCTATCATATTTACTAACTCTGCCTTTTTTAACTTCTTGAACTTGAAACAGTTGGGAATATTTTTTTGTGTATATATAGGTGTGTGCCCATGTATAAATATATATAAAATCAAAATATATTTGCAGGAACTTCACAGATTACCTAACTTTTATAAATTTAGAAATGCTTCTAAATAAACTCTAATTAAAAAAAAAAATTCTCTAAATTTTATACAATTTTTAAAATGTACGCAATTAAAATAGACAAAAATTTACACAATTAAAAATACCAAGGTGGGTGCAAAAACCTAGACAATTTCTGGTAATTTCAGAGGAGCTGCACAAATTATAAACATTTTAAGGTGCTTGTGGGTGCACATACTGAATGAATAAAAATATTTTCATATGTTCTCAAAGTGTATTGCTATTGCTAATTGCTATTACTGAGAATGTGTTCTTTATCTACTTGTACTGGCGTAAAAAAGCAGAGGTTGTGTTATTGTGAAAAGGTTGTGCCTTTTCTTCAGTTAAATGCCACCTCCCATTACAGCAGAGTACAGCTGAGCTGGTATTCTTGTACAAGTTTTGGCTAAATTGCTATGAACTTCCTGAATTGATTCTTTTGATTATATCAGTACTCTTAGATCAAGTACTGACATTTTTCACACTCCTCTACAATACCATTTTTACGTTTGCTCTTATCTCTTGTTCAGGGCTCTTAAACCTGAGGCTTCAAATTGTATCGACTCAGTAACAAATTTTCTTTTTTTGGAAAATGGGCACAAGTATCTCCATCTCCTGTTTTGGAGAGCTGCCCATCCTGCTTTGCTCAGTGTGCTTGATGTTTTCCAATAGGATGCACAAAGCATGAGGGAGAGGAGGTGAAATCAACTCCCTGGAACTATCTGAACTGATCTCATAACATCTTAATGAAGCAATGGCCTTTCCTTCACTCTTCTCCCGTTCCACCAAAAGCATGGGAGCAGTGTGTTATCAGGTAGACAAGCCAGATTCTATTCTTGCACAAAATGAACATGCCACATGATAGTCAGCCACTAATTCTTGGAAATGGAAGCAGATGCTTGCACTTTCAGAGTCGTAGGTGGGTATCAGGAAGACGAGCACTCAACCTTGCAGGGATACTGGATGGCGTTTTACTCCTTTCCTGCAGTGGATTAAGGAAGAGGAAAAGCCTCCAAGTTCCGCTGGTCACAAAAGGTCCAGCTTGGCTTGCATTCTACCAGCCATGTAGTACTGGGACAGCCAAAGCAGCTGCTGGCACTAGAACAGCTGCCATTACATGTGCTGGACGTGTATGCATCACTGCAGCTCATTCATGTTTGCTCTCTCCTCCAGATGAATTGGTCTGTTGTAGAGTAAGGAAATGTCTGCCCTGAATTTGGTAGTTGAAATTGTGGAGAGCAAAGCCAGGGTTCGCAGTGCAGGTAGCAGTCCTGTCTGGTGAGATCACTGACTTTCTCTGCTCTCCATAATAATCATGTCTGCTGTGCTGTATTTTCTCTGCAGTACCTTCCCAGGACTTCCTCACATTTTGCTGTAACCAGAAGGGACCTCATTTTTTTGTAGCTGTGGAGGATGACACAGCAGAATTCAAGAGAAAATTTTGTGTTCATAGTATTTTCTCACTCTGAAATGTAGGATGACTTTAGCCTATCAGGTGTCTACATTTGAAGAGTCAATAAATTAGCCCTTCTCATTTTGGTGCTTCTGTTCTTTAAACTCCTTTGGTGCACAGCTTTTTAACTTGCAAGGCTCATTTCTGCCAGAAGTATTCCATTTGCAATTTCACTGCATGGCATGTAACAGGGGACACAGAAATAAAAGGATTTTCCAGACAGCTAAGCATCACAACACATCAGTTGTGGAAATGTGCTTGAGGAGGGACCAAATCCTTATGCAGATTGACTGACATTGCCAGAATTCATGTAAAGCATGCAGCATCAACTAGGATGCTCCTGACAGCTGTAACATAGCAACTCACAGTATTCTAGATTATAGACTTGGTTGGAGACATCACCAATCAGCAGACCAGGAGAGGAAAAGAGAGTGCAGTTCTGTGAATATGCGTAGCTGGATATGTGAAATCATGCATACATATGTATTGCAACTTTCAAGACTTCACTTCTAACATCTACAGATCGGGCCTGAGTTTGTGTACTGCCCTTCCAGGTACCACCTGAACAGACTGTTATTATGGGTCAGAATGATTTAATGGAGCAAGATGCAGTTTGCTGGCTGGATGGCATGAACGTGTGGAGATTTTGATTTTGTCCCTGGTTGTGACTATTCGCGTCAAATGCACTTGGCAGGCAGATACAGGGAAGTGAGGAACTTGTTCTTCTTTCTGAAGTGATGTTGGGATGAACACAAGTTGCGTAGTCTTTTTTTCCAGTTTTTGAACTTTGTCAGACAATCCCACAAAGTGTTCTGCATCTCATCTTTATGCCTTACTTCAGAGGAAAAGTCTCAAAAAACAACACACTTTTAAGCTAAAAGGATGTGACATTGATTCATCTCATCTTTGCTAGGAAGGAATCTGCCTCAAAGGAGATCTTATCGTATAAACTCTATTTCCATGGGTTCTGCATTTTCACAGTAGTTAAATTATGACTTAGGTGTGGTTGTTGAAGGGGTTTGTGTGGGCAGTGTACAAGATTCATTGGCCACAAAAGAGAACACCAAATTTCTTCTTTCTGTGTTTTTTGTTTGTTTTTCTTAATTGTCAAAGGAGTGTCCAAACTTAGCTGGACAAGGCTGCAGGGTTCTTTTCTTCCAGAAAATTTAAAATTAAATGTGCAATTGTGTGTTGTATTTGGGGCATATTCTTCAGAACCAAGGTCCTGTCTGATCCAGTCATTTCAACTTACCTTGAATGTCAGTGGCTTGAGCACCGCTGTGAGTTACTATACCTTGTGCATTCAGGGAATCCCTTCTCAGCAATCATGAGACCTCTTCCCTAAAGAAAATGGATTTTACAAGTGAGATTTGGAATGTTTGAGAGATACAAATAGAGTTTCTGTAATACAGAACCTAGCCAGGAAGGAGCTAGTTTCACATCTGCAGTATCTGATGTGAAATCCTGTTCTGATAGTGAGATTCATAGGAATCTCTCAAAGTAGGAGACAGCTAACCTGTGGAATACTGTGCATGTGCTTAGTACTTTTTTCCTAGAGTTTGCATTTTCTAAGTAACATATATGGCTAAATTAAATGTGAAGACAATGAACTTTTTTATTCCACTTCAGGTCTTATTGCTTTCCCTGGCAAAATGCAATTAAAATCAGTAAGCATATAGATAGATTTGAAATACATCAGTTTAAAGCTTTTGTGCTGAAGAACTTGCAGCTATAAGTCTTTAAAGTAGGCAATAGACTATTAAAAGTCTAAACAAAGTGCTGACTAAATTCATTCAGAAACTAAATTATTCAGCAGTATCCAATACACATTGTCATAGCATGAATTTATAACTACCTACTCTTCTTGGGAGCATTTTGTGTAATTGCTATAACTTGAATAGTAGGAACTAGATTATTCAATCACTTCAAACTGATCTGCAGTATCTGCAGAAATTGGATATGCATGCCTTCAAGTTGCTAGCTTTTCTCAAGTGGAAAGAAAGTATTCACATATGTAAATGTGAATATATGCAGAAAACTATTCAGCTCCATAGCCTATGTTACTTTCATGATGTTTGCATGATAGCATGCTTCACAGAAACACAAATATCAATTCTAAGAACTGAGAATTCCTGAAGGGTATTTAAAAATTATTATCTACATCTTGATTTATTCAGAGACCTGTAATAGAGGTATCTAGTATTTTAGAACATTATTCACATATCATACGACTGCATTTAAGGAATTTTAGTTGAAAACTACATAGAAAGCATTTTGATGAAATGTATAGAAATAGAAAAGTTTAGAAAGGGTTTTGATTTGTCTGGATATATTAAAAACTCAATATTGAAGAATGCAATAATCTAGAAGTAAAAAAGTTAGCAAAGCACTCCCCTGTGCTGTGATTAATTTGTATATTATCACGGTCTTTATTATGAATGCAATTCCTAATGCAGGCCTGTAATAAACAGAGTGTAATTGAATTTTCAATATTTTGCCATCAGGGAGTGATTTTCTTACAAGACCTCTGCTCCATCTTCTGGCTAATTGTCAGCAGTTACTCAGTATTACTGCATTAATGTCACCAAACAGTGAAAACAGAAGTTACCTGCTTTCATTACATGAAAGGATGTGTGATTCCAACCCTTGCCTATTTACTGATTTTGATTAGTGTGTCATCAGCACTTGCACCTTTATTAACATCATGAACTTTTTTGAAATTACAGCCTTGGAGAAAAACCAAACTTCTCATAAATCTGTCTTTATATAAGGTTTCAATCCATTTAAGTATTCCACTTAGTAAAGGCAGAAGCAGCCACAGCATTGCGATTGGACTCTTACAATCTTAAAGGTCTTTTGCAACCTAAATTATTCAGTGAGTAGGATTTTCAGATGCACTAGTGAGAACAGCCTTTTATGTAACATGAGTGGTTTGTTTTGTGTCTTAGCAAATGGAGTGATAAATGTGTGAATTTTAGAATGTACATTGCCTTTCACTTCCATTACATGTTGTGTTACACCACAAACAACAAAATTTTGTTAGTAACAGCAAAATTACAGACTGCTATATATGCAGAGGAAAGATGAGCAGTCTACCAGCTAAACAACCAAGGACTGAGGTTTTCTGGAGATGTGGGTTCCACTCCTGGTCAATATTTTCCTGGACATCTTTGAATGTTTGAAGTAGTTTTATTAACTTCTGCTATCTGTGCCAGGCTAGGACAAGCCAAAAATACATGGCTTGAATTAGCTGGATTAGAATTACAGTCTTCATATACTGGGCTCGTGAGCATGAAACTGTAGTTAATAAACTGCAATGTGATGTTAAGGTAGCAATAGTTATATAGTCATACCTTCAGGATGGAATAACCACTTGACTGGCAGATGTTCTGTCAGAAAGAAACTAAATACTGCAAGGGATTGTTCATAGATGTGAATCCACAGAGTAATAATTTTTTGAAGGGAAAGAATAAAAAAATCTGTTGAGATGCAAGTCTGAGTGTCAAGTGAAATAATTATAAAGCAATTCCCTCTGCATCTCTCAGCACTTGTAAGGCCTCACCTGTAGTGCCACTGGGATTCACAAAGCAATAAAGGTTTGGACACAAGACACTGGAAAAGTAACAGAATAAGCTTAAATCAAAGGTGAAGAGTATTTCCTCTGAAGAAACAATGGCCTAACTGCTGGACTTTTGCTAAAGAAAGGAAATTGGTGGAAAACTCTTGCACTTTTCCTGAAACCTAATGGTAAGGGGCAGGGAACAGAAGTGTGGGTCACTCTGTCAGCAGGTCAAGAAATAATGTGCTAATTGTTGCAAGAGAGATGTTTCTTGAGCATTAGGGTAGCTAAGCACTGTTTGACATGTCTTGGGAAGACTGTGAAATCTGTGTCCCAGAGGTTTTAAGACCAGGTTAGTGTTTTATTAAGAACGGATAATCCTTCTCACTGTCTTGTTCATTCCTGTGAACCTTATCCCTGTGGATTTCTATAAACAATGTGTAAAAAAATTTCAGATTTTGAAAGCTGACATAATTAAAGCGTCTAGCAGCTTTCATCTGTCTTGGTTAGCTGCTCTTAAAATAGTGTTTAATAACAATGCATATCTGTTATTTTTAGCACTTTCGCAAGCTGGACTGTTGAGAATTGTTTTGATAATTTATTTATTTACTCAAACACCTGCTGGTTTGAGAATCTGCCAGGTTGTTTGGCATCCAAGTGCTGTTTTTTAGATTCCAGCCCAAACTTCTATGTTGACATGAGAAAAAAATAATCCCAGACCAAGAAGTCTTTTTTTCTTTTTTCTTTTTTTTTTTTTTAACAGGATTCTACTGGCAAATATGCAAATGCTACTAAGTATATTTACAAACTAACATATGAGCATCAGCGTAGTTAGGTAAAATCAGTAACTTTCCTCCCCCTTCCTTCCTTGTAGGAGGGAACACAGAGAAATGTGAAGATAGAGAAAGTGCTAGAGAAGAAATTGCTACTTATACTATGCTCTCTACCCCAGTACAGTACTCCAACATAATCTCTTTCTAGTACTTTTTCAAGCCAATCAGCATTCAGAAATACTATACTGAGGCAGGAGCAGTGAGATAAGTGCTGAGAAAACAGGGCATAAACAAAGGAAGAGAGAGAATTAATTGGAAATGCTGCCAGGTGGTTTAGACCATTGGCAAAATGGGGGCTTATACTTGTTCTTGAAGATGTGAATGGATTCAAAACTCAGATAGGAGAAGTTTTAAGTATGCACTGTCTTTGAGAAAGGCATATTTTTAAGATGAGCAAGCTGACAATTCTTTTTATAATGAAGATTTGGAATAATACCTTCACATGCAAATAATAATCTGAAATATTATATGATGGTATCATTTCTAGTAATGTATAAAAAAATTAACTTACATAAGACAGACTAAGTGTCTGGATCATAGCTGTATGATCCAGCATAGCTTAAAAATTTTTCCAAGGTTATTTTGAAGGTCAAAATTAAGGTACAGAGGACGCAGTCTATCTCCTTGTCATTCATTAAGAATTGCTTGCACTTTGTTATTCAATATAATCAATATAATTGTATATTCAATATTATTGTAAAACATAAACATGAACCTGAAATTCTATGTACCATACTGTAATTGTACCTGAGCTCTTCTTCCAGCATAAAGAATTTGCATGCTTTTGATTCTTTCAGGTTACTATGCAAAGAACATTTGCCCTGAAAAGACAAGATAATAACTCTATAGCATTCACATGCCTCCTGGAAAGCTTACAAAATGTTCAAAGTGAGGAAATGCCTTCATTTCCCCCTGGTCTCTTTTGGCATGAGCACTAGGACTCTGCTTTTATCAAACCTGTCAGATCTCATGATTTCAGTGGGAGACTGATTACCTGAGAAAGGTTTCTCTGCCATTGCTTTTGTATCTCCTGTACAGGAAAATAGTGCTGGAACATCTTATGGTGCTGTAATGCCTTGGCTGATGCCTACCTTTGGATCCTTATAGGGTACAGTCTTACAGCAAGTGAAAAGCCCTTGAAATGGTGTGATCCTCTACTTTGGCCTTGCATTGCCATTCCTCTCCCCTTGTTATGTTACTGTAATCTGCCTTGTATAAGAGCGGGCATGTTTCATGAATTTCATCTTTTACACTTCTTTAACTTTATAAATCCTCTTCCCAAATTTCTATACTGAAAAAGATAGCAAAGATAGCTTTTCTGTTTTATACTTTTTATCTGTGAGTTTTGAAATGTTTCTAAAGGGTTTTTTTTTGTTTTTTAATCATCAGCATTTCTACAAAGTAGGTAATGGCCCTTCTTCAGGGCATGCTGCCATGCAGCAGAGATGTAAATACTGGTTTACTAATTGGGCCAGGTACTTGTTATAGGGAAGGCAAGTATATATTAAGTAAAAAGTGTTGTATTTTTCATCTAAGGAGTTAAGGATTGTTTGTGAATTAGTGCATGGACAGGTGAAGATAAATGTGAAGATTTTAGTATCAGTCTCTTTGATTAAATATGCTGGCTATATGAAAAATAGGGAGTGATCTCTTTCAGTTTAGATCTATCCACTTATCACCTATAAGAAAAAAAAAATCAGTAAAAATCACTGCAAGGTTTTGAGGTACATTGCTAGAGCTCCTCAGCAGCAGGATGGTTTTGGTACCTAGTAGGTAGACAATAATTGGACAGAAAATTGGACAGTGAGGTCATTTACAATGACAACACATAGAGTGAGAATTACTGCTTTGGTTGTAAGTATACAGTATAGTTTTTGAGGCAGATGTAAATTGGAAGAAAAATTTGCAAGTGGTCAGAGGCTTAAAGTGGCTCTTTTTTTGCCAGCCTTGTTCAGTTCCATGGATGGGGGAAATGTCAAATCTGCTGGGATTTTCTGGAAGTTCTCAAACTATAATTATATCCTTGAAATGAATTTGCATAGCTCCTGTTGAAATAACAAGGACATGCAAATATCAGTTTGAGATTTAGATGTGTGCTGTGTTTTTTGCTTTTCAGGTGGATAATGAGTCTCTTTTGGCCCATAGGGTGAGAATACCATGATATATAACACAGAGCAGACAAGATCAAACTAGGAATGAGGTGCAGGTTGGGGAAATAGCTGAGCTCCTCAGGGCCAACACTTTATAATTTAGGTCTACTGTGCATAAGGGACACGACAAAACCCCAGTTAAGAACCCAAAATGTAAAGTTTGGCAGTTAAGTGAATACGTTTTTTTTCCAACATTACTTAAAGCTGGTACAAATTTAGCACACAATATGTACTTGGTATTCTGCTTCTGAAGCAGAAAGTATATCTCAAAAACTGTCACTAAAATGGGGAAGGAAACAATTCAATATCAAATAATCTTGCCTATTGAAAGCATAAACTGCTCTTTACTTGTCAGTTTTGAGGCTGGAAAAGGTATATTGATAAAATACAGTATATTGAGCAATTACATCTATCTGTTTTCATATATTGTTATAAATAAATATGCAAATAGATCTTGTGCATTTCTTGATTGCCTTAAGAAACAGTGTTCCTAAAGCTGCCTTGAAAATAAAAGTAACTCTGTTTTCTCCATCTTCTTTATTATTTCTCCTGAGGAATACGTTAGTGTAAGTGTAGTCTGTGTTTTCTCTGGTTTTAAGGCTGAAGATGTCAGAAAGGATGATGTGTGTTTGAAACCATTTGCAGTTGTGCATTGCTTTTTCCCACTCTTTTTAAATACCATCTCATTCTCTCACTCCATCCCTGAGTTGTACTGTTTTCTTGGTCCCTGAGATCTTGTCAATATTAGCACAATACCTCTGATAGGGTTTTTTGTTTGATATGCTTAACTAATGATTTCCAAATGTGTTGAAGCAGATGAATGTATTCTGTTTGACTTAAAGGATCAGTATAGGTGGGATTTGTGTCCCTGCATGAGTTCTCTGTCAATTCTGTCTTCTTCAGCAGATCTTGTTAGAAGATGCCTCCCACGTTCCCTTTTTTAAAAATTCTAATTCATTTTTGTCTGTTCTGTGAGTATGCAATGGACTCTAATCTTTATATGCTCCATTCCTACAACAAAAAAGAATAGAGTAATGATTTTTTGGTCTTAGGATTTATGTCAGCTGGTTTGGGGTTTTCTTCCTTATAGCTATTGCTATATTGTTTTGTGTTACTTCTTTGTCTTCATGTCCAGAAGTATTTTACAAGCATAAGTCTTCATTGTGTTAATGTCATTCTTATTTGGCAAAATTAGCTCAGGAAGGATTGTCTTAATGGGATCTTTGCATTCATAATCAATTAAGAGTACCTCTAGAATGTGGATCAAGTATTTTGGGGCAGATGTAGATGCCAAGGTTGAGTTTAGATGAAATGTTTATAGCTCTGTGTGTGTCTTTGACTGTAGAGAAAACATTAAAAAACATTATACCCGAGTTTATTTGTGTGTCTGGACTACCAGGATCTTAAGTCATTTTAGAGGAAATATGCTTTATTTTTTTTCCTAGTGTAAACTGTCCTCTTTTTCTTATATGGACAAAAAGTTCCTCCACAGGTTGGTTGGGAAAATGTGATATTTAAACTTACACTAGAGGAGTTGAATAAATCTGTTTTTATCAAAGTGCAACAAAAACAAAGAAATCAACCACAACCCTTCTATTTTAGAGCAGCCACCACTGACAAAAAAAACTGAGAAAGCTGTGGATCAAAGAAAGGGTTAAAGGTAGTAATGATACTTGAGGAAGCATGTATATTTTGCAGCAAAAATTTTATTGAAGTGAAATTGTTCCAAAGACTGAAAATAGCAAAAATTGAATGAAAAATTCACGGGTACTGTAATTCCAGCAAGCATTACTTCAAAGAAAACCATTCGTTTGAAGTCTTAAAACTTGTAGTTGTTTGAAGGTGTGGTCTAGTATCTTTCATATGCTATTAGTATTGTTGACAGTCCTCCAAATAGAATTAAATGTAGTTTTATGAGTGATAGAATAGAGTTGTGGTGTTCAATAAAAAAATGTGAGACCAACAGAAAGCTTCTGTATCTGTGTACAAAGTTATTAGAGCAATATTTCCAGTTGATTTGGTTTCTACCACCTGTGAAATGTAAGATCCTAAATATTGTTGGAAATGTTATTGTGGCCATTACCTTATAAGAGGATGAGCTGGGGACATAGATCTTCACCTGCACACGTACATGTGCTGCTGTCACCTTCAGCATGTGACTGCTTCTTTCTGCTCTGGTTGCAATTGCTAAGCAATTGAAACGTGGAACCCTGTGCATCATGTCCAAGCTAAGAATGAACAGTTGGGTGGGGGGGGAAAGGAGGTGTGGCTGTGGTATGTGGTATGCCAAATGACTTTTCAGGCTCTTAGCTCAGAGAGAGAGTTCTTTCTGAAATGCCAGGGTTATAATCAATTGCGGGGTTTTTTTCTCATCACACAATATTAGGCAATAAGCAAGATTCTGGTCTGTTGCAAATATAATGGTATTTGATTTTCACTTGTTCTGCTCTAAAGTATGTTTCTACCTTGTTTTCCCTTTTTTGCCATTTCTTTCTATGTCATTTCACAAATATTTCCTCCATTCCATGTCACACACATAGCTTTTACTTTGGTACAGTCCTAGTAAAAATTTCTTTGTTAAGATCCTAAAAAGAATCATGGTTGTTTATCATGTTTATCATGATAGTAGCCATCAGCATCCAGGCTGTTGTTCTTTTAATAAAATAAGAGAATGAATTTGGTTGTTTTGCTAATAAAAGACGAGAAAATGCTTCGACAAGCAATGCAAGTTTGATTTTTAAAACAAACCCACAACCCAAATAAGTTCCCCAGCTTTCAGTTCTCACTAAATAATCACTGACTGCTATAATTTTAAATTAGTCACCTTAGGAACTAATACTTGATGTGCTGAAGTGTGGAAATATGAAATGCAAAGAAAACGCAAACAAACACAGAGTTAGTTCAGCAGAAAGAGTGCCAACGTAGTGCATGTGTATCACTAGGAACAAATCACAAACATCAAGGTGTTTCTGCAGATGCAAGGAGCTGTAGTTAATTTTCTATCAGAAGGTGACTGTTTAAAGGTCATTTCCCAAAGCAAAAATCAGATTCTTTGGGGATGTATCCTTTAGCTTCATCTAATGTTCCATTGACTGTATAAGCATTAAACTCGGTGAGAATGACAGGCTGTAGTAAGTGGATCCCAGGTGGGCCCTGGGATCTGCAGAGGCAGCTGTTCCCCAGCTCTGATAACTCTTTCAGATTTGCAGATCCTTTTGCATCTGACATGGCATGCCAGGCCTTTGCACTGCCCGGTGCTGATGTTTTTAAAGGAGAATGGCTTAATAATTTATTAACTGCTACATTTCCTTTGGGCTTTATCTGTGTGATGCTGTTGAGTCACTGAGATTTGTAAATAATAGAAGTTAACAGAAGCACATTTTTTAAGAAAGGTAAAGCTTTTAAACTTTTTTTCTCTCTCTCTCTTTTCCTCCCACTTTTTTATTCTACAAGGAATTCCCTGAGAATTTAATGTTGTTTTTTTCTGTTGTAACCAGTTAAAAGGTTCTGCATTTTAGATCTGGGCTGAAACACATTTTGAGCTGGTTAACATTATGCCCTCCTCAAAATAATGATAATTAATAGTATAATGACATAATATTTTCCTGTTAACGCTGGTGATGTTTTTTTCAACCTACCACCAGTATCAGTCTTTTTTAATGTCTATCTCAGCTTGTAGTGCGTATATTTATCAGTTCTTTCCCTTCAAACTCATGAAACATACTATTGTCCAATACCTGTGCCTTTGTAATATGTTAGTATAGCTTTTTTAGGTGAAGTTTTTAAATCTCCCAAAGGCCAAATCCTCCACAAATCTAGAAAAACATGATGAAGAAACCATAATACTTCTTCAGCATTTTTTGGTTAAGAGAAATAAAACTGTTTCTTCTGATTCCGTGAATAAATAGAGTAAAAAATGCCTAGAAATGTTGCATTTTGATACTTGCTTATTTAATCCATCCTGTCTACTTCTGTAAAATCAAAGCATAATGCAGTCTTATACATGCATAGAGATCTATATCCATTTAAATATCACTCCGTATCTTCTGTTCCATATTTAAGACTTATGACACAGAATTACAGAATATTTGATATTATTTTGAGTAGTACTACTCTCATAAGCTCGAGTAGTGCAATAGTGAATTTGGATCTTTGCAATATTTTTTGGTCAGATACAAAATCAGTATAGTGATTTATTTTAAAAAAACCCCAAACCTAATTATTTGTTTAGATATGTAACATGAAAACCCCCCACCAAAGTTAGAGGTATGAGGACTTATCTTTAAACACAGTTTCATGTCATTCTTTATCCATATATTTAAAAAAAATAACTATCAGCTATAAGTTTTTATAATGTTCTGTGCCCCCTCTCTTCTCTTCTATAAGGATTCCACTTAAATTTTGTGGAGGCACCAATTGGGAAGCAAAGTAAAAGTTCTCCTTCAGGAGAAAAAAAAAAAAGAAATGGGCTTTTTAGGTTTGTGAAAACCAGTCAAAGCATATCTGTACACCTGAAAATATGTATAAAAAACGCTAGAAGTTAATGCTGATATGACTGAGTTTCCAAAATCCAGCTGGTGCAGTCACTGTCTTGCTCTGCATCCCGAAGTTTGGGGACAGTGCTGTGCAGATTTGTATGCGCTACAATACTGCTTTTATTTCTGTGAAATCACCAATGCTTCATTACTAAAAAATGCTGAGATAATAATTATGGGGCACTTGCAGACTTTATGCTGATTTGAGAATTGGAATATGATAGCATGAATTTTTTTTTCATCTGTTCAGCAGCATTTAGGTTCCGTGGAGGCTGAGAGCATTGTGAAAGCTTTTTGTATCTGGAAATTAGTAGACCAAACCTGATAAGTATCAACATTGAACAGAAGTGGTTCATCACATAAAGAAGGATACAACCTTTCCTTAGATCAAGGAAGAGAATAAGTCCTGCTATTGAGAGGCATTCAAGATTCCTCTGAACAGGCTTAAGTGGAAGTGGAGGTTCTGGTTCTCGTGGAGGTTTGATATGTAGCTCCAGCGAGAAAAGGGACTTGGTGGAAATGACTTTTTCTGAGCCAACTGCTGGGAGCTTTGTGTGCTTACAGCTTAGATTAGTAATGGCAGTGCTGGTTTATAAATTCTTTGGTCTTGCAAAGTTAACATAGCTTTGGATTATTGAATTGTGTATTGGTCTGTCATGGTCTTGCTTATAAATGAACAAAAATAGGCCTCTTGAAGTAAATATATAACTCCTCTCTTTACTGCTTTCCCAAAGGTGTTCTCAGTTGCACTGATGCAGCTGAGAAAGAATTCACCAGAAAGAACAGATTTGATTTAGATCCAGGAAGAATTTTTAGCACTGGCAGCTATAAGAGATTTTATTATTTGTAAGGGTAACAAATCCAGCATTGAAATTAATGAAGAACAGTTTAAAAAGAGTTTCAATATGCATCTTCAAACCAAAATAATTTATTTTTTAACTCACATTAGATTACTTTAGATTTCCACAATTTCCAAAATTATAATTTGCTTTACAAATACCCAAACAAAAAAAGCCTGTCAAAGAGTTCATTACTCATTAATATATTTGTTATTTGTGTTCAAAACTTAACTACCTTTTTTCTTTGTGAATGAAGTTTACAAAGCAGCGTTTTTAAAATCGATTTCCAACACTATTAGAAAAAACATCACTTCAGAGGAGATTACACCTATGAGCATGTGTCTCATGCTACCTATCCCCAAAGTCAAACAGAAACTTGGTAGCACAGTTAAAGAGCTCAATCATTTGTGAAATTGAAGCAATTTTTAACTTGAGGCAAGTTTTTGATATGACGCTTATAAGGAAAGCAGCAGTTACTATTTTTTTCATACCTGAATTAAATATTTTTAATACATATTAAAATGGAAAACTGTGCATGTACAGAGAGTAGACAGTGAACTTACAAGAGAAAATGCTAGCTGATCACAGATTACTTTGCCCAGGTAATTCTTGGACAGACCAAAATAAAAGGATGGAATTAATGAATGTTTGCTCCTGGATGTAGACATGTTCTGGGAGGGAAAAAGCCACCATAAAAAAGGACAGTACTTTACTTCAACTGAAGATACTCTTTGCTTCAGTAGGTTTGCTGCTTTAAAAGTACTGTCTTAGTAAACAAAGTATATATATGTGCATTTTCTAAGTGTTGTAAATCAATCTCACTTTATTCAGTAGAAGACTTTCATTAACTTGCTAAACTTCAGATCATGTTCCTATCTTGATGTTGCTTAACTGACCCCCTTTGAGAGGTGATAATTATGGGAAAATGTATAGGAATAAAATATACATTTCTTTTAGAAACTAATTTTTTTTTCAGTTTGTTGTATCACCTACAGATATTAGTATGAGTAATGAAGCACATGTGCATTCACTAAAAATTAGAATTAACCAACTAGTATGTTATGCCTGGATATGTCTACATATACCAGTCTCATTGTCTCATGTAGTAGTGATCAATATACACTGAATAATATAATTTGCTCCCCTCTTATTTATGTTGCAGTAACACAATACTGTAAACTGGAGAAGTTGTTTTGTCATTTTTAATAACATTCTGTTTGGATTTAGGCATGCTTAATTCTGTTCACTTCTGATCCATTGATCTGTAACTGGGCAGAAATTAAATACACTTATGAAAAAGAAAGTAAGTTTTCATCATAATTATTCAACCACAGCCACCCCTGGACCACTTGGCTTTCCTACTCTACTATTACATCAGTTGTAGTCAGATAAAAAATTTAATTAGTTCAATGCACAGGAATTAGTATGAGAGAAAAAAAAAATTAAAATCACAAATTTAGAAGCAATGGTTAACATATATTTTTTGTATAATTTTAGAAATTATTTCAGTTACTCTACAAAGACAAAGTGGATGAAATTCCTGCAGTAAAGTTCAAACACTAGGCTTTTTGTGACTAGTTTAATGTTAAGAGATCTTAGAATGTTTCCTTGATGAGACTGGTTGGAATTTGTGTCTCACACATACTAATAAATACTACTGACACCTTATAAATAAAGAGCAATAGTCTCAGTAAAGAAAATAATTTCCCTAAGCAGAGATGTTAATTTACAAAGTCCAATTAGATACCATGAAATAAATGGATAGAAAATTGTCCTTGAAGTCAAGCATGGCTGTATTTTCTCTTGTGATTTGGGACATTTACTCTTAACAGGTAAATGGGTGATATTCATTGTTAATTAATTTCTGTGTGTCTCCCACCATGCTGTCACGGGCTGTGTGCTAGTCTGTAAGTTTAGTTAGCACTTACCACCTCAACCTTAGCACATACCTTCAAAAATTCTTTGGTTAAGACAGAAGACATGAGTAAAAGATTTGGATGATCTCTGAGGTCTTAATGGCCTTCAGTTCCATCCATCCTGGTCTCACTATGTGCTTATTATATTGACTTTTTTTCTTTTGCAAGGAAAAAAATACATTTATTTTGAAAAATAAATTGTAAAATAATCTCTTAGCAAGTTTTAAAAGTGCATTAATCTGATGGGGTTTTTGGGCTGACCAGATTTTCAGAGTATTTTATTTGTGCTTTGTTGATTAGCAAAAACCTTATTTCTAGTCACCTTGCCACCGTTGTTTAGAAATGCGTTTTTGAAAATGGAATTGATTTTTTATTAAGAAGCCTTTGCTTTAGCTACAGATAAGCCAAATTGACAAAGAATATTCCTAAAGTATATGCAGCGAATTGTCTGAATTGCTAAGCTGTCTTCTCAGGTACTTTGCTAATGTGGCATTGATCAATCTACAGATCCCAAACTGTACAGGAGTGATAGGAGTATTGGCCACAGATGCACCATGGGCCAGAAAGATAAATTGTTTGGGTTGTCTTTTTGCAATTTTAAGGTCACAATTCATTCATCTTGTTACTCTTCTGTATCCCTTTAGTGGCTTCAATTGCAGGATTAAATATTGAATGGTGGCAGATCATTCAATATATGGCTCTTCTGCTTTGGCATTAGAAGGCTTTTCACACTGAAAATGGAACATTGTGCACACAGAATGCCAAAGGTAGTCGTGCTGATGATCTATTCTGTAAGATTAATCCCACAACAACATTATCAGGCAATTCTTAACACATCGATTTATTCCTGATATGACACTTCTGAAACAAATGGATAAATGCTTGGCATATACCCAGCATCCTAGGAGGGAGAATGTGGAATTGAAGCCTCTGCAGAAAAGATCCATATTTAAAATTAACCCCTTAAAAGCTTAGCCAGGAAAATTTCAGACCAAAATTCATTCCAAGCATGCAAAGATGGTCTGAAACAATCAAGAACTAAGAGACAGGATTCTTCCCCAGAGACCAGATCATGGTCTGCAGATTGGCCACACACTTTGTGTACATTAATAGTTGTGCCATTATACATTTCAAGTAGAGAAATGCTTCATTTTTTGTTGTTTAGTGCCTCTGGCTTCCCTCAGAAAGGCTCCTCTCTGCCACCCTGCCAGGCTCTGCTCCCAATCCCCCAAGAAGGTGCAAAATCCCTTGCAGACCTTTGCCACACAGCTCTCCTCTTACAGCTGGTGAGAAAGGACAGGCTTTGCAAGGCTTCTCTTTAGTTTTCTGCATTGGTGAAAGGAGCAGGAGAATTTACCTCCAGTGATTGTTACCCGCACAAACTGCATAAACACCTCCTGTGCCTTCAAAGGATATTACATATGGAATGTGAAAAGCAGCACATCTGTTGAAGGTGGTTGCATTTGCAGGTTCTTGAACTAGTATTACAACTATACTACAAACCACCTAAAGGGAGTTCTATTGATTCTAGCTTTAAAGCCATTTTCTACATGGTTTCAAAACTGGCATTGTATTTGGTATTCTATGGGATTTTTTGTTAAATCTGTCTGCAAGTTGAGAGAGTTGCTGGATTGCCAAAGCACATGATAACCAGCAGGTAAGAAGTATCCTCAGAGGTGAGAATGTAGTTTTGCTTTTAAAAATTAAATTCAGTTATTAAATATGTATTACATATGAGTTTGAACAAAAGTGAGATCCAGTTTCAGTCCTGCATCTGACTTGGGGATACTCTGTCATTGGGTGGAATCCAAAGCCTCAGGTTAAGTGTCTGCACTTCCTAACAGTGTATCAATATGCTGCCTATACAGATGTCTTATGCTGATACTAAAAAAAGGCTGAGCCATCAGCATCACTCATGTAGCCAAGAAGGTGCTGCAGAAGTAATATCCAGGAAGGAACTTGTGCCCAGGGCTGTCAGATGACACCTGAACATTTGCATTTATAATAAAGGACTTTTTTGTTTGGATCTGAGTGTTCCAAGCACGTCTAAACTTCCTTGTAAGATTAGAAGGAAGTGCCCTCTCTGATTTTGTCTTTTATCATCCCTCAAAAATGACAACAGATTATATGTACATACCTACATATATCTAACATATGTATGTATTAAACCCCTCTCTTTCCAAAATTATTTGAACTCAGTTATCTCATTTAACAAGGAACTTTTGAGACTCCTGGAGTGTCAGTACTTCTGGCAGTCATCCAGATATGATATGGATACAGAGGAGTCTGCTACAAGTGCCACATGTGACTAAAGATCTTTTAGGCAAGAAAGAACAGTTTTAATAAAGAAGGCTGACAGCAACCTGCCCAAAGATGTCCAGTGTGGTAGTCAGCCCATTTCGTGGAAGTCAGAGGTAACATTTAAACACTTTCATAATCAAATCCGGACCAAGAATCATTCATATGCCATGTAAGTGGTATGAGAAGGATCCTCTCATTCACTTGTTTATGATTCAGTTTGTGTATGTCCAAAAGTGAAGCATACCCCTGGTGCCCTTTTTAAAACAAAAGTTGCCTTGTTAAACAGATAAGCTTAGTGACACTAGCTGACTAGAGATGTTAGGAAAAAACTGTTTCTGAGATTTATTCAACTGTCAGTTTGGGTTGTGGTCGTAAGTATGATAGCCAGTACACTAGGCCAGTTTGGGTTCTTAGATGGGTCTTTTTTACTGTGCTGAATTTATATAAATTTTAAGATGCATGAATTCTGCTTGTCTGTCTGCCAAAAATTCATCTGGATATGGTTAATAAAATCTGTAGCTACTGTTCATGTGCTAATGTCTGCAAATATTCAGGCTGGCTAACAAGACTGTTGCTTTCTTTGTAGTTTCTTCAGGCAAGCGATTCTTTAAACTGCCCATCTTAATACATTTGGATTTTAAGTATCTGTTGAAATTAACTACTTGCATTGAGAGTTGAAGATGTCGATATTCAACTTTTTTTCTTAATGCCAGTAAAATATTTCTACTGTATGCAGCATTTTTTCAGTTTGTTTTAGTCTGGTAATTTGTTTATTACTAGTGCCTTACTTAGCAGTATTAGAATGTAGGAAATGCTTTACAGCTGACCATTTGAAAATGTAACATCTGTATGAATAGTTGTCTCAGTTATGAAAAACTGGGATCCTGGTTTCTCTGAATTTGGTGACAAGTGATTATATTCAAAGATTTGTTATAAGAATCACAAAGGGTTTAGAATATAGAATGAAAAATATACATCTATTATTTGCACTTTTCTCTTTACCCAAAATCCTTGTTTGTACCAAAGGGATATTTTAATTAGTTTGGCTGCTGTTCACATCATAATAACATCAAAGTCAAAATGAAATATGAACAAAAGTTCCTTGTTGGGCAACAGGAGTCTGTTCCAGTATTTGTGCTGTAGGTCATTTTTTTTATTATCCACCTATCATCATGCAAGATTCTTTTTGATCTTACAGAGAATTAGACATCAGAATTATCTGCAGTAATGTAGTAGTTCAGATTCAAAAGCAAAACTCCTCCTTGGTGTTTGAAATACTTTTTTAAAAATATCTTCTGTTACAATTATATTCCATATGAGAACATTCTTAGATAGCTACATGTGCTCCCTAAGTGCATGCTTACCTCTAACACAGATTGCAGACAAATTGCTGCATAGGTGTCATGGTGTAGACACCACAAATTTTTATGAAATTCTCTTTTTTTTAATTGGTGAAAATGTTTCTCCTGGGCTAGAAGATGAAATAGAAAAGATGAGAAAAACAGCATGCTACATTCTTAAATCTACAGGGTGATAAAATCACCAATTACTTGAAAAGTTGGCTGGGATAATTTTCCTTATTTAAAAAAAAAAAAAAAAAAAGTTGATTTTTCTGCTTACAAAGAGATTTAATTTGCTAATTTCCTTTTTCTAGATTTTTTTTTTTTTGGGGCACTGTAAAATTAAGAACTTATCACAAATCACTGGCCCTATATTTTGTTGTTTCATTTTTGCCTATTGGATTGGCATAAAATTCAAGGTGCAATTTTAGAGGTGAAAAGCATCACTGGCCTGGAGATTTTAACTTCTGATTTATATGAATATTTGAACCAGCATCCTTCTGTTGATAAGCAATATATGTGACCCATGACGGGCAGCTTGCTGTTCTCGTGGAGCAAAATATCACAGCTAGAGCATGCAGGCTTCTGCTCCACTGGATGTGGAATAGTTTAGTAAAATATTTTCCCAGCTTGAAGTGTTTTACTTTGGGTTTTTTTTTTTTTCCCCCATGATGGATAATAGATAAACTCATATGCAAGTTTATTGCAAGATTCCTTTGAGACCCCTAGGTTTTTATGAATGGAAAGGTCATTTACAAATGTTCAGCATCATTGTATTTTTTACTTTTCCCATAGGACAATATCCTTGTGTTTTCTGTTAGATACTGCAATCAGATTTTACAACCACACAGATTTAATGTTGTACATATTACTTGTGTTCAATAACTGAAGACTCTGTAATGAAAAATACTTTTGATTTCAACCCATGGAGGTGTTTTTTATTCATATGTTACAATCTTCAAACCAGAACCTTTAAGAAGGCCAGGAGCCTTCAATTCTAAGTTATTGATGTAGGGTAAATATTTTTCTAGACTCTGGTTTTTCTGTAATGTTAAAAACTTCTATACAGTTTCCTCTGAAACATCTGATGTTTCTTTGTCGAAGTGGCCTTGAGTTGCACTGTGGGTAGATCTCTACATTAACCATAGGATGGTCATACTGATGCTTGGTTTGGTCACTTAATTATACTTCATATTGGTATTTGCTGAATCTTACCCCTTTGGGCATAACACATCTTTCAGTCACTATAACATGTAGTTTGTTATCATCTATTTTGAAAGCCTTAATGTTAAGTAGAAAAATCTTTACACAGGGAAGGTCCAGGATTTGAACATGTGTGGCCACAAACTGAATTAGATATTGCAACAAAAAAATGTCAATTAGTAAATGTGAGAGTTAAAGACATAAAAACAGCTCTGTGATCTGAAAGGGAGGCTCAGTATCAGGCACTGAAATCCTGCAAGCATTTTTTTTCTCTGGTTTAAAGCTCTAAAGGCAACTTGGATATTTTTACTAAGGCATGATAGCAGATTCCGTCCCTGTAGTTGCATTATCACCATCTCCAGAACCCCCACTCTCAGTCTCACACCAGAAGAGACACCATTTCCAGCTGCAAAGTTCTCGATTAGCATTTGAAGGAGCATCACTAAAGTTTAAAGGCAGTTATCCAGAATCTTAGGAAAGGCATGGGGTAGGTTGAGTTCCTCATCACAGAGTATTTTGCATATGGGAGAGGAAGAAATCTTTCCATATTCCAAATCAGAGAATTGATGAGAACCCCAGCTAGATCTGAGAATGCTTCTAAAAGGCTTGTGTGGAGCATATTCTCTAGCATGCAGATGTATCAATGACAAATTCCATGTTTTGCATTTTTTACATAAAAGAGAATGGTTGGAATGCTTTCAAGGTCCAAGGTGCGGGACTGTATTCCTACCTCAGGGGAATATTAAACTCAGAGTAGTAAGGAATTCACAAAGTGTCTCACACACATCAGTGTGAGAGTAACACACAGTTCAAACTCATGATATTTCCTGTTAAAAGGCTTGGGAAAGATAGTTTATCTTCAACTAGCCAGTGTTTTTGTCAGTGGTGTAGAGTTGTGTGATGTACCAATTTCTCTGTAAAGCATTCAGTGGCACATCTAAGGGGCTTAGATTTATAGATTCAGCTCAGTGTGTGTTGGACACAGATGTTGGATAGCTCTGTCATATTATTACTTAATTGGTACAAAGGTAGGATTCTTAATATACTTTACCAGAAGCATCGAATTGGTGTTTTGACACCATACTAGTGCACTCAGCCTGCACAAAAGCATATTTTGGAAGCTGTTTAACACAGTCTATTGGCCAAAGAGAGCTGGGTCTGCTGTTTTCACAGTGGGGTCTGTTATTTCACAAAGTAGTACAGTGGCTCCTTGTTAATTTGTTAGTGTCCTAAGACAAGTTGATTTATTACCCTGAAAGGAGAGCGTTATGGATCTGTATTATATTTAATAGGTTCAGAAACATCACCTTATCATGAACAAAATCTAGTAGCTCTTTTCTCTGAGAGGCATCTCCATTTTTGTGTCAAAGTTTGACAAAAAGACTGAAATTTTTGAAACATTTTACCCCAAATGCTGGGGGTAGATAAGGTTCTTGTAAGTGCTCACAAAAATTATTTTGATAAGACATTCCGAAGTGAAATGATTTTTAGGCATAGCTTTAGGGTATTATTGGCAATGAGAGTACAATGAGATCAAGGCAACTGTCAGTTGGCAAAGAAAATCTTGTTATTCAAGAAATTGTAACAAGTGACAATATTTGATAGAGATAAAATAAACAGTTTTCCTTTCTCCTGTGCATTTTCTATAGTTTGTTGTCATCTAGCAATAGACTAGTTCATGTTTCCTTTCAAATGCCTGAACTACACCTTGCACACATGCCCGTACTGAGTTTTCCTAGGAAGTATCTTGAGTAGGCAGGATATGTAACAGCCTTTTTGGAAAGTCCAGAGAATTACTGTCCATAGTTACCTGAAAATAACATGGTACACTTTCTGAGTAAGGATAGCTGGCATTCATGAGAAGGTGCAGGATAAAATATATGTACACATGCATGTATTGTGTGTCTGTGTGAAGAAATCCATGACTCCTCTAGTTTGCAGTTCATGACTCCTGTCATGTTAGAACCCTCAGCTGTCAATATGCGCAGATATACAGTGGGTTATTATATTGCAGATGTGTGAGTTTTTTGTTTTCTCTGGTATTTGTTAATGTAGTTGCACAGAGATGAATATGGGAGCAAAAGAGAAATGACATTGTGTGTCCCATTTTAGTTCACATGTTAGTTACCATGAGATTTCTTCCTCTCTTTTACTTTTTTTTCCCCTTCCTATATACTAGTGAAATTTAAATTTCTTGTCTGAGGAGTTTGCTGGGGAAGTGAGTTTTACCATGGAGTAACTTTACATATGAACCAGACTGAAAGTTCATGAAAGTTCAGGCATGTAGTGACCATGTAAACTTTGTCCACCTTCTGTGTGTTGTTCATCAGTGTGCTGTAATAAGACAATGTTAGGCAGGGTTCCTCCTTAACACTCCCTCACCTAGGTAAAGTCTGGTTTAGCTCTGGTTTTACAATTCTCTTTTCTGAAAGTCAAGCTGTAATAAAACCAGCCAAGGCTTTCTCACATAGTTCAGCTGCTTCTACAATGTACCCCTCAGGACTGCTGATTCCACTCGGCAGTCTGCGGTTTTCAATTACTGGCCACAGATGACTTTTAAGAGAGCTGGCAAAGCTAACCAAGAAAATTGTGCATGGCAAGATTAAATTTGCTATATAGAAATCTTCAACTTCACAGAAAAATTATTAAATTTTTCTCTGTGAAGAAAAAAAAAATAATTAAAAAGGCTGAAAACTGCATGTATCTCCTCTAAAAATGACTTTAATATGATAGTTCAAAAAAATCATCTGGTCTCTAGCCACAAGAATATACCAACCTTTGGAAGGTGGAAGAAAAGATTTTTTAGTATGTTATTAGAGTTACATCTATCACAATTACCACAGGTTTCTTCATTCTGTAATAATTCATGTTAGCTGAATTCATATTCATTAGATGTTAGCTTGTTCTAAAATTGAGTAGCACATTGGTGTATCTCACATCTTAAGGTGAAACATTGTGTATCTGAAACATGCTTTGTCTCCCTTGCCCTTTCCCAGTTACGAGTTTCTCATTCTTAAAATGATGGCTATAAGAACGGCTGTTTTATCTCAAAACAATTGTATAGCTATTGTGCATGTGGTAGCGGGCTTATGGAGTGTATCCTTTCTATCCTATCACTTCTAAACTAGTGACATGGACAGATTTTACACTTTTCCATTAGTTGTTTCCACAATTTGTCTCTGAGCTATTGTTGCAAAATACAAGAATTTGTTTTGACAGCAAGGCTGCAGGAAGTGCAGCTTACAGCTTATAGCAGAGTTGTAGAATTTTGCCCTAACACTCTAGAAAATTACATTCCCAGAAATCAGCAAGTGTAGTCAGAATGCAATTTACCTACCTATAGAAAGCTCTGCAGTTGTTTTTTTCCAACAGCTGGCAGCCTTGAGGCCTGAATTATTATGTCCTCTTCCCTTCCTTTGTCCCTTGAGCCTGACCTGCCTTGCTTGGAAAGCCTCACTCAGTAACATCCAGTGTTTGTATTTGCTTATTCACCGGTTCCACCAGCATTAGTTACCAAAGACTCTTGTCTGCCATGCTGCTGATTATCCTATTTATATTAGTGGCTGAATGTAACTGAGGGAACTGCAAATCGAACTTAAGATACCCTCAGACACAGCTGTCTATAACTCCTGAAATATCTGAAGTGGTCATTGCAAGACTGTATGAAGTACCAAGACAGATGTCTGGGAAGTCCTAAACCATGACCCAAATAGCAGACCCCTTCTCAGCAGTTTGAATACAGGTTGTAAATATAAAATCAGTTTGTACAGAATGACATTTTAAATGTTTTTCCTAAGCTGTGTGAGTACAATTTTTATTGAGTGAAATATGATTTGATATGAAAGAATTCATAGGTTTTCTTTTAAATTATATGTTCAACTCTCAGGAACAGTAGATGCTTATGTGTCATATAAAATAGTATCTTCATTCCCCCTCCAGTTAGTGTCCTAATTGGTTTTTTGTGCATTCATATTAGTGTACTTGAAGTTTAATATTTCAACTGTTTAACATGCTAATCGATTTGTAGGGGATCAGACTCTCCTACAAGTTTTTATCATGTAATTTCAAAGACCTAAATCTGTACCTGGTTAATCTTTTTCTTTTGTGAATCCTACTAAATTGTCTACATTTGAAGTACTTGTAGTTCGTTAAAGGCACAGACTTCCAGTGGAGATCTATGTTGGTTAAGTCTCTTACTGGTTGATAATTCTGGCAATTTATTTTTTTTTTTAATGTGTTGTTGTCCTCTAGTCCATCAGGGCAGAAGATGCATGAACTATCTTATCCAGACCTACTTTTCAAACTGAGAAGGATTGCTGTTTCACAACTTGGTACCATTATTCCTTTCCAGATATTGTAAGGCTCAAATTCCTGGCCTAAACTTAGCAAACTGTTCTTCTGTAAAAGAGCTCATCATACTTTTCAGGCAGCAAGTCGATGTGAAAGCATTTACGTGACTTCCTCCTCAATAAGCCCATTATATCTGTCTTTGGCTGTGGATTTGCTCTATTAATATGTCATAGACAGAGCAAGCAGGTTAGTAATCAGAAGGTGAAAGGTGACTTTGTGAAATGGAACTACGTAAGCCAGACTTAGTGCAAAAAGACAAAGAAGAGCAGGGAAGAGGCAAAGGAGGGAGAAGAGTAACAGCTTTTTCCTATGATCTGTGGAGTGTGCGTGAGGATAAGCCTGTATGTTCCCCGCCTTTTTTGGTTCAGTTTGCCCTATTTTAGCATATCTGAAATGAAACATAGCTATTCCAGCATGGGTTATTTTGCTAGATTTCTATCTAAAATGAAACATTTCCTTGAGTCTGATTTGTGTCTTCTTCACTATATAATTTGTAAAAGCAAACAAAATTAAGATAGTAGTGTTTCAGAGAAAGCTGTGCAAAGACAGAGGGCATTTTCCAAGGCCCAGGCAGCTTGTGCAGAGCCCGGCTGATGGGTCTGTGTTTTCCACAGTAACACTCTGCAGTCGTGCCACTTTGGGTGCAGAAGTCTGCCTGCATTAGCCAGGAGCTTCACCCAGACTAATAGACCTTGTCAAGAGGTACAGCACAGTGTTAACATGCTTTGATGTTTTGCAGCTCAGAGGTACTTGCATACTTGCCAGGTCAGGTATTTCAGCATCTGTATGAAGACATCCATCCTTAGATGTGTATAGTTTGAAAGATGTTTATATAATAAATGGAAGGAAGGCATGTCCCCATTTTACAAAACAATAGCATATTCTCCAAAGTAACCGAGATTTTGTTAAGCACATTGGTTGTTAAACCTGGTCTGGTTTTGAAAGCAATAAATAATCAAGAAATTCAAGATAACAAGATCAATCAAGAAAATAAAGATATGAGTTTCAGATTCTTATTTTATTTTCATTACCATAGTTACTCGCACATTGGCTATACTATATAGTAATTATTGTTAATGTCCCACTGATTTTACTGAGAAATGAGATTTTTTTTCTGTATAGAAATTTATTAAAACCCATCCTCTTAGTACTCAGAATGAAAAACATTCTCGCCCTTTTTATCATGTGATATAACATTATTACATTAGCACTCATGTAACTAGTATCTATAATATTTGTTCAGTCATTAAAATCATTATGAGAGAATAATGCATTGTGAAAAAGCATTATATAACAATCTGGAGCCTTTCAACTAATTTCTTTCATGTCATTTCATTCAATTTAAACCAGTTTGACATAGTCCAAGTTAACAAGTTACTCTTTTCTGTTCAGCACCTGCTGGTGGCAACCCGTAAATCAGCATCTCATCCAGAAGCATGAAAGACCTCATTAAATCTAATTTTGTGTGAGTTAACAGATCTCCAAATTAACCCTTCTTTAAAAATAAAATATAATAAGATAAAAAAGGTCAGCCTTTTTGTACAACAAAGTTTGCTGACCACAGAGATTTTCAAGCCTGATGGCACATTTGACTGCATGGTTGTCTCATCATTTTGGCAGTTATCTGCTTGATGCCAGTGAGGAATGCTAAGACTCTATCTGTCTGAAATGTGTTAACATGTACATTTTATATTTTTTTTTTAGCTAGGAAGTGAGAGGTGAAAGAGAAAAAGTTGGTTTGTTTTTTTTTTTTCGCAACAGTAGTAAACCATTCATGTCTAATGACTATTGCTAACAATTTGTGGGGAGAATTGCTCATCTCTCCACTCGCGAACTATTTGAAATGCAGTACAATCTTGCATTCTACATTTGATTTATTGTTTTATAACTCTCTTTATTTCACTGATAGATAAATACAAATAAATATACTTTGACACAATAGTTGTAGAAGAGCTACATAAGCAAGCCGTGCCTTACTTGACCATGAACTGTTAACAGTTTAAGGAAGCAAAAAAGCTAAGCCCATATATGCTGATAGACCTAATAAAATCCAGATGTGTCAGAAGATGAAGGGAAAATTTATTTTAAGGATATTGCTTTTTGAGTATAGGGTATAGAAACTAATGTACTTACAACAGAAATCACAAATATAACTCACCTACATTATACATAAAGGACAAATGACAAACATTTCCAAAATTGCAAATAAGAATGTCTATAAATAAAAAAACCACTTCAGTAGCATCAAATAAAGGTAGAAGAAAAAAGATAATAAACTATTATGAAGAAAAATGAATATGCTAAGCATACAAATAGCATTTTAGTAGGAACATTATTACAATATTTATACTTCATAGTTTGTGTGTGTCTTATAGGGAACTACAATCTGATTATAAAATATATCAAGTAACACAGAGTGCTGAGAGCCAATTATTTGTAGTAAGGTGCATGACATTTATGTCATTGGTTAAATTACTGTTTTATGAAATAAGCTTCATTTTTTCTTGTCATTTTTATTTCAGTTTATACAATTTAAATAACATATAAAAATGTTTCCATTGAAAGAGTGCATTGTATGTTTTTTCTATCTTTTTGTCACTACCTGATAGAACATGTTAGCATTAGTTGATGTATTTGGGGTTAGTTATGAAATCATGCTCACTGTTGAACTAGATTGACTATTTATGACATAGAACACCAGGGGACAATGTGGCTCTCTAAGAACCTGCCTATAATATCCAATAGGAAAAAAAAAAATCATATTATCATGGACACTAAATGTTTTGTATGGCTTATGCTGATAGTACTAAAATGATTCAGACATTAGAAAAAATCATAGATATCTAAAATATTGATGCAATACATTTAATTAATTAATTAATTAAACTTACATTGATGGCTAAAAAGAAGAAAAAAATCACAGTTGCTGTTGTCTTAGATAAGTGAACAAATAAATTTAAGACTTCCATGGAGATGAAAATGAAAACCAGGAAATATTCTCTTTATTGAAAACTGTAATGTAAAATCTCTCTTGGTAAATTAAAACACACACTTTACAAGCTCAAAATAATATAAAATCCAAAACTGTAATGATTCTTTCAAGTTTGTGTTGAAAACTGGCTTAGACAGGAAACAAAAAGCCCTGTTACATAAATCAGTTTGAAAGTATGTGTATTGAAAACCAGCTGAAGGAAAGCATAATTTGACGATAATAAGTATGTATCAACTAAGAAATTCAGAACACTGAAAAAGCAGAAGGGAAAATTAGGGTGAAAGCCATGACCACAAAGTTTGGTGTTTGGTTTGGTTTTTTGTTGTTGTTGGTTTATTTTCTTTCCTTTATTGGAGCAGATGTTTGGCTTCTTGTCGTAGCTATTAAATTGAATGAATCCAAATAATCTTAACCAAATCTAGACAAAACCAGAAGAATTCCCCAGAGTAAAGCAGAAAATGCTGAGGTTTTCAATAAATATTTATCTTCTGTAGTTAGATGGAGGAAAAGGTGGCAAAGAGGCTATGAGATCATATGACAAAATATTTACTTTTTCCATGGAAATATTAAATTGTGCCTATTAGTACTGGATGTTTTCAAGTGCTCTAGACAGATAACTTCAGGAGTGCAAAAATATGTAGTGAAACAATAGGTAGATATAAAACAGATGAGTTAAGACTGCAAACATTGATTCCAATTTATAGTAAAGTTCCATTAAGAATATTAAAAGAGCTGTCTCAAAGGCTCTTGCAGTTGTTAATGTTGACTTCTATGCAGTTGTCTAACACAGGCAAACTTTTAAAGAAATTAAGTAGGACAGTGCTGTTCCCTATGCTCTATAAACACTGACTATTTATAATTTTACAAGGCTGACTTTTTTTCTGGCAAGATAAGTGACTAAATGACATAGAAATCATTCACGTAAATTTTAACTTTAACATTTTTACATTCAGTGGCATTTTAGCATCAAGACTGATTAATTAACCACTGAAACCATCTTGATTTCATGTTGGTTTATGAAAGATTTCCAACTGCCAGAAATTGTAATCATTATCTTTTCTCCTAAAATGAAGTTAAGCCAGAAACTAGTGACAGCTCTGTGGCCAATGTTCTCCATACTTGCAGTGGGATCTTTGAGTCTGGCTTCCCCATTCATAGCATGCAAGACCATGAACCTGCCAAGGTTTATGCCATGTTACAATTGAGTTCTTTATTTTAAAATCTTCACGAAGAAAGATACTAGGAAACTTTTTCTTTAATGTCTTTTATTTCCAGCAGCTGTCTGTAGGCTGTTCTTTTACAGCCATAGTTAGAATAATTGATATAGAACCTTTTGAGGTGGTAAGGAATGTGATACTTCAGACCATCTGCAAAATGGTGGCCTTACAGTAAAAATGAAATGAATAAAAGAAGCACCAGGTACTCACTGTATTAATCTTTTTCTCTTTCTCTATGATCTTCTTTCCTTTACCTGTAATAGAACTCTAATCTTTAAATGTTCTCAGAGTTGAACAATTTTTCATGATCCAGCTGTCTCCGGATTGTTTTAGTTCAGTTTAATATATCCTTTGATTCACTGCTGGGTTTTGGTTTTTGCTGTTATTTATGGAATTTAACTCCTTTGCCAGACAGAGGTTAATAAATGATAATTTGAATAATTACCAAATTATTCCAGTTGAATAAATAAATAAGACCTCATTAGAAAAAAACCTGTTTAAGCCACAGTTGTTTTCCAACTATTAGCTGTTTGATGTTACTTTTCTGTACCCTTTCTCTCAATAAAATAAAAACAAACAAAATCTCTGATTCAAAAGATTAAAAAAGTAAAGCTTAATTGAATATTGATATTTCCTTGATCTATTGATGTAACAGTTTTTTTCCCCCACAGTATCCAATCCAATATCCATATGCATTGAAAGGGGATGATCCCATCCCACTTGACTCCAGACAAAGGCAGGGGCCATTCTTTTTGCAGACTTAGCACTTAATTGCACAGACACAGAGCTTGTCAGTTCACTGGATGATCCAGGAGTGATGGTCGACGGCAGTGTGGGCTGTGCTGGTGCTGCCTTGATCCTGAGTCTTGCTATGCAGTGGCTGTTACCTCTTTGTACTGGGACAGGCTTTCATCCAAATTCTTAATGATCTAGCTGAGGCCATTGAGCCAGCAGAGTATTATTCCCTGATCCTCTCCCCACCCCCTCTACCCCCAAATTCTTTGGATAGTTTCCCAAAGATTTAGTGGCTTGAACTTGCTCCCTGCAGAGTCAGACAAACAGCACGGTTGACAAAACACAGGAGGCAGGTTTTGGAGATGGACGTAACTGCAGCAGCACTAAATATTTTAATGTCAACTTTAATGGAACTGTATCCTAACCCTGAAAGAAATTACTTTACATCACCAGCCAGCTGAACCAACTCATCCTGCAGCTGTACAGGCTGATCTAACAAAAGGGAGGCAGGCAGGCCTGAGACCTCCCTTTTTGGCAGCTTTAGACGGGCATAACTGTAATACAAAAATGCTGAAGGTTTGCTGAAGACGTGTAAGTGTGTGACTTAGTTTTGCATAATCTA
Source organism: Regulus satrapa (assembly GCA_013396955.1). Taxonomy (NCBI): domain Eukaryota; kingdom Metazoa; phylum Chordata; class Aves; order Passeriformes; family Regulidae; genus Regulus; species Regulus satrapa. Next base: position 171,969 of record VWZN01011138.1, read on the forward strand.
ATTTGTCCTTGCAGGTACTTTCTCACTGCAGTTTGTATTTACATGACAAAATTAGTTGTGAAGCAGAGAAAGGAGGAAATTAATTCAAAACCAGAATTTAAAAGTGCAAATAGGACTTTCCATAAATAATTAACCAGTGAAAATAAAAATGTAAATTTATTTTGGATCCTGATAGTGTCCCCAAGACCCCTGTACTCCCTCTTCTAGTACACCAAGTTAATTGTACATTGGTACCTTCTTATTTGACCTCCCTTTCCTAACGAAATGCACAAGGCATAACAGGAATTCGCTGTCTGTTCACTTATTTGTTCCACCTTTATTTTCCCTGCCTTCAGAAAGTGGGTCTCAGGTTAGAGAGAACCATTTTGGTCCGTGCTTGGATCAAGCAGGAGTCATTAAACAGGAGGGAACAGGGCTATTAGGTCTGATGCTAGTTTTCCCTGCTTGAGAGTGTCATTGCCTCTTTCCTTTACTAATTCTCTTTTGTGTCTGTTTAACCATAGTTCAGCCATTTCAGATGACACCTTTCTTCCAACAAGCTTTCCTAGCACTGCTGATGTCCAGGTAGGCTCCCAGCTGAGTGGGTTTGCTGTCAAGCAATCCAGATATTCCCACATGTGTGAGCAATGCATGGAACTTCACAGGATTTGTTCACTGAAATGTGCCAGAGTGGATCTGCTTTGGGTAAATCTGATGGTGTCAGAAGAGATGCAAGGAAAAGCAGCTCATTCTGTTACCTTGTTTTTTCTGGGTGCAGTTACGATTTTCAAGCCATGGAAAGAGTGGCTGACTTCAGCCTAGTCTAGCTCACAGGTCTTGTCTGGTATAAAGTGCCTTTCTGACCAGGTTATACAGAAAGGAACCTTTTATTAAGGAAGGTGAATAAAATAGCTGGAAATTATGGTCTTAACTTCCTAACCAGAAACCTTTAATACTTAGCTTTTAATAACTAAGATTGTAGTTTTCCAGATTACTTCCTCCCTGTCCTGGCAGATACTGAAACATCCATTTTAGAGGTGATAGCTGGATGTTAGTCATCCCATATACATTGATGAATTATGAGTCAATGCTGCATCATCCAAAAGCAGCCACAGAATTTGCGAGATTATTAAAAGTTGCTTTGTTTCCTTCATTATTCATCACAACTTTGAGTAAGGAGAGAGCAGGTGGTAATTGTATATTCAGGTATCTGAAATTTCAGTCTCAGGTTTAGAAATTATTGGTCAATATTATGTTAAAATAAGAAGGTCACTTTACAACTGAGAACAAATAGTGTATCAAATTAAAAATAAACTTGTTCTACTGTAAGCTCTGTTCAAACAATTTTACTGGTGGCTTTGTGAAGCTTGCTGGGATGTGCACCAAGTTCTGTACCTAAAAGATAATAGCCACTTACTCTCTGGAGAAATAATGAACTACTGAAGAAATAATGTTAAAATTATTTCTTCTCTGCTAGTTTTGTCAAGCCACAATAGTTACTTATATTTCACCAAACGGCACTCTTGCCTTTTCCCTAAATTTTGACACCATGACAGGTTTTATAGTTAGAAAACTCAATGCTCTAGCTCTGTGTTGTTAAGAATTAAATGTTTTCATTTATCTTATGTCTGTAATTCAAAATTAATAGACACAAAATTATTAATTTCAAAATTAGTAATACAAAATATGATTCAGCGAGTGATAAATTTGTCTCCAGTCTATAACAAAGTAAAAAAGCAGTAAATATAACCTCTCCTCTTACGTTTTTAAATTTAAATATTTTTGCTTTATACATTTAATTTTCTGCACAAGTGTTATAGTGATGTACAGTAATTATTTATACAATTGTTAATATCACTATTCTAAAGGTTTCACACTGGTAAGACCCTGCCAGTTGGTTCAGGCACCAGGCTTTGAGTGAACTTGGAGTCTCCTTTTCTTCTCATAGAGCATTTAGGAAGGAATAGTGACATCTTTGGGTTTGGCAGTCAACTCCTCTAGCATATCCAACATAACTGCATCATCTTGCTATTTTCTCTGAATTCCATATTCACCCACCTCTGCCTCTGGCCTGAGCCACTATACCCACAGAAGTGTTTCTGCCCTTGCTGCAAGCTTATATGGCCCTAGCATGCAAATTTTTTTCATGTGAAAGGTTTTTCTGCCAGTACTGAATTGCATCAAGAGACTCCCCACAACAGAAAGGGCTGATGTAATTCACTGAGGAAAGGAATAGCAACAATCTCAAAGCAAGTAGAACTCCATTTTTACTTGGTTATGTAGGGGTACTCCTGAGTTCTAAAAAGAAATACATTTTTCCCATGTGTATATATACATTTAGGTGTCTACTTGTGGCTAAATGAATTTAGATGGAGCAGTACTGTTTTCAGCTAAACATTTGGCTATGAGCTTTCTCAGTACTGTGAAGTAACAATTCTTTTCAAATGCTGTGCACCTGTACGTGCTTGTAAACTAGTTCAGTAGAGCTGAACTAATTTGTGCTGCCTGTCTCTTAGCTGTTTTTATCAGTTAATCATGCTTTTTCATTAGTTCTCTACATACATTGCTCTATATGATCTTTTGGCCCCGGTTTCCCATATTATTCACAGGAAATGTAGGTTTAACCCATTAGAGTACTATTAGTCTTTTACATAGAGAGAAATAAACTGAACATTCACATTATTACAGTCCCTATACTCCATTGAAATTGAACTTTTCACTGACAATTTAGCACATCACAACGAAAGAGGTGTAGGTGAATCTAGGACATCCTGTAAATTTATTTGCATTTAGGTTACTGGTTCACAACTAGATTTATTTTGCTGTTCTATACAAATACAATAGCTTTGTTAATGCACCATATATTTTTAAAAATCCTG
>VWZN01011150.1:9694-63688 GCA_013396955.1 Regulus satrapa
AGAGAAGGGAAGGGATGAAGGGATGCTCCAGGGCTGGGGGCGATCGGCGGAGCCCGGGCTGGGCCTCGGCGCGGGGGAGCCCGAGCGGAGCGAGGCCGGCGCGGCCCTGCAGGCGCTCCCTGCGCTCGCTTCCATCCGCGGGGCGTCCGTGCCCGCTCCGCCGCTCCCTCGGCGCTAGCACGAGGCTTCCTGCCCAGCAGAACGGTCACCATTGCACCTGGACGGGTCCTGGGCTGGCAGGGCTGGCAGGTCTGTGTGTGAGAAGACATTCTGTCTAGCAAAGACAGATCCCGCAGAGTGCATCTCTTTGTACATACAACGCATGCCTTTTTCACAGCTGCTGATGGAGGAAACCTGCCTCTTGGACTGGTGTGCAATTTATGCTTTAATTACCGGATTGCCATCCCTCAGCTTCATTTTGCCACTTCCGACGGATCTAGATCCTACATTTGAGCTACCTTGTGGCACTGAATACTCAATTGCAGCCTTTTTCTGGTTCTTGCTGTGAATGCAAATATTTAAAAGGTGCTGCTCGTACCTTACAGGTTGTGAACATAGAAACTTAACATATTTTAAAAATTGAATTTGATGTCTTGCAAGGAAAAAAATACAGCGATGCGTTTTTTAAAAACGTTTGCATTCTGATGCTGTATTGTGCCGTACTGTAAGGTGACATGCTGTACTCCCATTCTCAATGTCTCTGATTTGCTGGGTCAGATTCTGCCGTGGTGCAGGTATCATGCTTGGTCTAAGCATCAGGGTAGCCCATTAGGAGAATGTTTTGTTCATTCAGGCAGTAATGTGCGGTTTATTGTTTCTGCTCTGACTCAGGTTTTGTTTCTGTTGATCTGGCCTACTGCTCTGCATAGGAATTTCCAACTCAGGGCTGCTGTGCTGTAAGTGCTGCCTCGGCTGGCCCTCAGCTTGGCTCAGATAGGTACTTCAGTGAGGTAAACACCTGGTGATTTTAAAAGGCTTTCTAGGAATGGGTACGATTTTGGTGAAATCTGGGAGTGGTGAGAGGGTAATTGTTGAAGAGGGCCTAAGATGCAATACTCTTGTCAGTAGTTCTGTATGAATCAAAAGATGCTATAGGCACCTCCATACAAGAAGGATATCAAACTGTGAAAGTGTGTCCAGAGCAGGGTGACCAAGATGGGGAAGGGTGTCAAGGACAAGGCTGAGGAGGAGCAGCTGAGCTCACTTGCTTCGTTCAGCTTGGGAAAGGGAGGGCTGAGGGGTGACCCCATCACAGTCTACAGCTTCCTCAGGGGGGTCAGCAGAGGGGGAGGTGCTGATCTCCCTCTGGTGACCAGCAGGAGAACACAAGGAAGTAGGAATGAAACTGCATCAGGGGAGGTCCAGAATGGACAAGCTGCTTCACAAGAGAGCGTGGCTGGGTACTGGAACAGACTTTCCAGGGAAGTGGTCAGGGCACTAAACCTGTCAGAGTTCAAAAACTATCTGAGCGATGCTCTTAGTCATATGGTTTGGTATTTAAGTGGTCTTGTAAGAAGAAAGGAGTTGGACTCAGTGGTTGTTATAGGTACCTTCCAATTTGAGGTACTCTGTGATTCTAATCAAATTGTGTGATTGGAGCCAGTCCCACCCTTGCTTCCACAGGAAGCAGAATTCCAATGAGAAGGCTCAGGGAGGAAAGGCTGGGAAGTTTTTGCTGGGGTTTCCATAGGAGTTACCCAGTGGTGGTGGCTGCCAGGGGCGGTTGATGGATTGCCCCTTTGGCTTTGTCCATTTTCCAGAAGCGTGGCAATTTGGTTGACTGCTGGGATTCCCTGCTCGTCAGGAAAAGCCCTAGCAGAAAGGAGTAGGCTGTCAGTGACAAACTGCAGCCTTTCTACCTCCTGCTCTCTGACTGACTGGTTTGGTAGTGCCTAAGGTAGAGAAATGTGCATCTCAGCTTGGAGGTGATTTGGAGTCAGTGTTTCCAGTGTCCTCCCCAAGCCTAACTTCAAGCTCTGTGATGCTGCTAATGCATTGACTCAGCCTCCCTTCTGAGAACCTTGCCCCTGTCACCTTCCAGTGGCTTCTGATAATTCCTTTCTTTCAGAGGCCATTCCCGACTCACTAATCTTATGAATAAGAACTTTGGTATCCTGCACATTAAGGATTGAACATAAGGTGGAGCTTAGGTATGGTTTTGTTTTAAGGAGGTGATAGGCTATTTTAATTTGTAAATATATGCTGGGTTCTGGTTGACTTTACTATCAAGCCTTCAATGTAGCTGGAAAGATATTGCATAAGTTCTCTGTCCTTACAAAGCGTAAGTGAGCTCAGGGTATTAAAGTCAGGAAAATGCTGTGAAATGTAACCGTAGAACGATGCCAAGAATAATTCTCAACTTTGATCTCAATTAATTTAATAGTTGATATTGTGGTTTAGAAAGTTCCAAAACTAGTCCTCCAACTGTAGCAAAGGAGTGGTGATGGATTCTACTGCTGTAGGGCTGGTATAACTCATATATAGCTTGAGCAGTTGAAATCCAAGTCCTTTGTTAATTATAACCTCTGGAGTTTTCCCCTCTTCTTTTTAACCAAATTATATGAGCCTGAAGATGCTTTCATTACTCAGTCATCCTTATTTTTAATAGTGGCAAATATTTTGTTTTCTATTGGCTTTGTAAAGTTGCGAGGCAGCAAAATAGTCCTTACCAGATGCCTGAATTTGGGTCACTTTCCAGAGATGTCGTATCTTCTGGTCCATCAGATTTCTCTTTAATCTTTGTGCATGGCAATGCAATATTTGTACTACAGGACTGCAAACCTAATGTTTTTGTTCTAAAAAAAAATTTTTTAAAAAAATTATTTTAATGTTATTGACGTGAATTTATAATTACATGTTTGCATTATGTGTTTTGAAATTGATACTTAAATTACTTAAATTCCAAGTGGCTAAAATCTTCCTAAAAGTTCCTCTATAAATCTATATGCCTTCAAGATCAGGTCTTTATCAGATTATAGCAAATTTATCTTCCCATCTTCAGAGATGGATTCTCTGCTGCCTTCTCTTTATAGGTCTGTGCAAAGCATCTGTGCAGTTCTCTGTCATCAGCTCTTAAAATCCAGAATCCACGAGGGTAGAAAAATGTAATTTTGGTAGTACTTCTAGTTTCTATGTCTGTATATTTAAGGTCTTTTCTGATTTCTCCTTTAAAGTATGAAGACTAGGAATCTTTGCTCCAGGTGGTAGGGCTCTAAATAAAAAATTCAACAGCATGCTGGAAGAACCATGAGAAAGCTCTATGGAGTGGCCACACTGAACAGTGTCAGGTCAAATGAGCGTAAACAGAGCTTCTTTGGAAACAACAGAACAGTGTGGATCACAGGCTGCAGTTCCGACTCTGAAACATCCAACGAACTTGAAAGGAAAAATAATATGCATGAGCATTTTCAGGAGCATGGGCTTTCAGTTCTTCTCGCTGGAACTGGTGGTGCTGCATGGTTTGCTCGCCGTGCGTTTGGATCACTGGTGGGGCGCTGAGAAACCATCGCCCATCCTGTGAACTTTAGGATCTGTGCTTTCTCTAGAAGATCCTGTTTGGACATCCCACATTCCTGTGTTGAGCGGGGAGCACCAGCCATGGTCACAGGAGAAGCAGAGGGAGCTGATAGATGTGAACATGCACACGGATGCAGCACACACTTCAGTACTCAGCTGCACAACGAAACCTTCCTAGTTAACAGTTTATCAAATACCAACAACAAATAAAGCATGTAAATGAAGGCTGAATACACTACAATTCCATTTCTAACTTTGGATGAAATGTACTCTAATAATTAATAAAGCAGACTGATGTACCTGAGAAAATAGTTAGGTTAGAAAAGCTGGTATGGTATGCCAGATTTCTTTTAATGTTAAAAATGATAATGCAAAGTATAACAGTGTCTCAAATTATTTTATGAAAAATAATGGATTATTTGAATTAATTAAGAGCAGCTGATGGTAAAGAGCATGTTGGCTTACATTTTCGTTTTATGTGTTCCTTCCATCTCCATCCAGGAGGTAGTATCTTCACCCTGTACTCCACTTCTCTAGCTATTAGTTTATTTTTTGAAATTGTATATTACAGCATTCCTTTAAGTGTTTAAGGGAAACCTTAAAACCTATTGAATCTTACACTGTATGGACTGTAAACAAAGGGCTTAAATGACATGGAAATTCAAACTGAAGAGAAGAATAAACAGTTGTTGAAAAATTGCATTGATGTCTCAGGTGGTTTAAGGTAACCAGTAGTGAGTGAGCATATAAAGTTGGGAGAAATGGTGAAGTCAGGGCTTCTGGATTATTTTTTTCTGCTGTATGTGCGCTGGTTTGCTACTATTCACTAAGCTGACTTTTTTAATGGGTGCAGAAATACTTTTAACTTTTCATTTCTATAATGTCAGCAAAATCCAAAGAACTCTTAATGTTACAGGGATAGAAATTAGAATCAATACTGTACTGTTTGGCATGTATTGGGGGTAGGTTTGGTGTACAAAAATTATAAAAATACTTACAATGATGTTAATGCATAACATATACTTAGATTTTCATGAACATGAAAGTGATTTTTGTTTTAAGTTCTGTGATTTTTAGATAAGTCCTTGGGGTTTTTTTTCACTGCATTTATTTGTCCTTAATATTTAAGGTTCTGTACGATGCTCTATTCCATCTCTCTGCATTGGTGAGGAGCAAAACGAGATGCAGAATTTTTTGAGAATCTGCTTTATTTAATACAGCACTTAATAATATCCTCTTTTCATGTCCCCTCTCTAACAGGAAATTGTGATCAGTTACAATCAGTCTTAGGTGAACAAAGAGTGTGTGGGGACTGTTGCACTGGAAAAAGATTGGATTATTTACATCTGAAAGAACAATTGTGCTGGTTTACTTATAACTAAGGAAAGACTGCATCATTTGGAAGCGCTTTCAAGAGCAAACCTCTAAGTTTAGTGTGTGTCCAGTGCATGTTTCAGAGGCACAGGGGAGACCTGACAAACATCTGTGCCTCTGCTGTGCTTGGAGCACTGCCCCAGCCGTGGCCAGCAGGGCTGCCTGCAGATCCCTTCTGCATTCTGTCACAGGTTTTTGTGGGTTGCAGCATGACCTCCGTGTCACTGTTGTCTTGGAGTGTGCAGTGGGTGTCCGTGACCTGCAGGGTACCTGTGTTAGGTGAACTCCATGAGGATTTAAGCATTGTCCTTAGAAATTTATTTGAAATTATATACAGTAGCTTGATGCTTATTCAAATCTCTCTGAAATTGCCCTAGAATATTTTTCTGGTTTCAGCCTTAATGAAAATCTGCACGTTCAAGACGGTATCCTGAATGTCTTATAAGTGAAACCTCTTAATTTGTTTTCTACTTTGTCACATCATGTATGAACCAGCGTCTCAGCTGGATCCAGTGGGTGGTGTTTGATGCTTACACCTTTTCCAGCTGAGAAATCAGCTCATCACCTGCTTATATGGGAGGAAGATACTGCTGCCCTGGTCATCGTAATGCGAATGGAAGCTGATGCTTCCATTTTTAAAGCAGCACAGTTCATCTAAATATGATCCTGTAAGTTTTCAGGGGTTCTTTTTAAAGAATAAATTGTAAGGATAAATTCTACATTTAACATGAGTTTCACTCTATTCTAGTTGTTTATTTGTCATGTTCTGTTCTTCCCATTATCAGCAGAGCTGCTTAAGTCAGCATTTGTGGTGTTACATGGTACATTTTGATTTGGTTTGTTTTCTTGGGAAGCGCAGGCAAAGCATGAGGGGCACTTGTTTCTCAGCTGAGCTGTGCCACTGGTGGAAAAAATTTCTGTTGCTTCAGACCGTTCTTAAAGAGTTCACAGATTCTAGGATGACAAAGGAACCTCTCTTTACCCATGTCATAGGAGAATATAAGATCCACAACATTTGAAAATGAGAAAAAAAAATTGATTGTAATGCTTTTATTTTTAGAGGTATTTTGAGATGTATAGAAATGACTAATGTGAAAGATTTGGGTTTGTTCTGCTGGAAAGTTAATGTGAAGAGACAGACTGCTTTCTTTGGTTTTGCTGAACTTCCCTGGTAATGGGAACATTCACATTCTTTCCACAGAAAATTGATGGAAAAGGCAGAAGGGATAGAGGACAGGGTAAATTAGAGCAGTGTGTTCATGAGGTTCTTTAAGGTGTTGATGGAAGCAGAGTGGGAAAAGAAAATACATTTTTTGAAACCATATTGAATGGCAAGCTGATGAGAAACAGCGAGAAGGTAGCGATCTGGTTGGAAGTAAGGTACTCAAAAAGAAAGCAGTTCATTGTAGACATCTGTGTTGTTAAAAGTGAATGTGGGAGGCCAGAGTGCAGACTTTTTTTCTGATCTGTTCTGAAACCAATGTGTGTGTTTATTTGCTTTATCAAGAGTTGAGCTAAAAATGGCAAAAACTTCCAAAGTTAACTTTATTGCTTTAAGTAGAGAAATTACTTAAATATCTGACAATTTTTAGTAGTGAGCGTAAGATACCTTCCTCTGGTATCTGTAAGACAAGAGGTGATCATTCATGTGGCCTTAGAAGGAAAATGAAGGGTTTTCAGGAGAAGGATCTGAAGCATGAACTTTCTGAGACACGAAACAAGTCTGTTGTTTCCTTGATTATATGCATTTCAATTAAATAAAAGAGGATTTTGTTGTTAAAATCAAATAAGGAAGAGCCTGATACGATAAACTCCATGAATTGCAGTTTGTCTTCCATGTGGTGCATGTTGTGTGGTGGTTGAGTGTGATCTACTTGCACAAAATAACGTTCAAACCACTAACGTTTAGAAAACCACTAAAATGTCTTGTTAAGCCCCCGTCTTGCAGTGAGCTGGGCGGGTTGATAGAGCTTGTCCCTGTTCTGACAATCCTGCCCTTCCTAAGCAGAGTCTCCAGTCAGTATCCATTTGCATCTTGTGCTGAAAAGTACTGATTTTGGAAAATGTCCACTTCCTTTTGGAATAGGGCAGGATTTTCTTTATCACTGTTAGTGTTGTCAGTGTGCATTGTGCTATGCCAACTTCTAGGAAAATAACTGCATGCGAAAGAGACAGATGGTATTTTAGCCACAGAATACTAGAATATTGTTTTAACAAATCTGCTTAGCTTTGCTAGGGGTAACAATAATGCTTCTGTCCCCTTTTACTGTTTCCATGGAGTCGCCAGCTTGGATAGGGTTTATTTGGTTCATGTTTTAGAGCAAGGGCCAATGGTAATTTTAGCATGAGCAGCCTAGCAGCACCAGATTCATCCCGTATTCCTTGTGTGGAGCCCCATATCCAAGGAATATTGTGAGCTCAGTTCAGAAGGCATTTTAATATTCCTGCAAATTACTATGGTACTGATTAGAAATCTAGCTACAATACAGTGATTTTTGTGCAGTCAAGATCAAAGAGCAGTAAGGATTTGTCCTGGAGAGATGTTTATCAAGTCTGAGCTGAGTTTTTGGATTGATGTTGGCATGCTGAATAATGGTGTAATACTAAAATAATGTAAATCATGCTTTTAATCACAGTTTTCATTAATTATGTATTTTGTTATGTGGCCTAACACACAGAGGATGGTATGCAATAATTATGGCTTGAATTTTATTGTGAAGAAATATAGATGAAACCTAGTAAATAAAATCCAAAGCAAAGACTCAATTTAGAATTCATTCAAATCCCACTAGGCAAATGAGACGGATTCTGGAGACATAGGGAGCTGTGTATGACCGATGTTCCCTTTGTAGCTCACAGAGTTGGTGCAGTGATGGGAATTAGATTATGTGGAAATATGATTTCCTTAAGGTATTGCTTAAGACCAGATCAATGAACAAGCATGAATCCAGTCTGGCTACTGGAATTCCCAGCATGGAAGCACTGGAACTGCTCCTCTACTTCCAAGGGATTTTCACTCTTTTGTGGGAATAGAAAATGCCTCTCAAAATTGTTGCTGATTGTTGTCAGAGATGGTGGAGCGCAGAAAGGTCAGGAGGATTTGCCAAGGATAAAAAAGCTTCACGTGGTACTTGCATCACGCTTGCTACATTCTGAAGTTCTGGTTCTAGAGTCAGGATTGGGATCTAGAGCCAGGATGCTTGGATTTGGAGCCAGTTGTGATTTGCAGTGTCCCTCTTGTTACCTGGATGCTGGATCACAGCACCCTTTTCTGATGGAGAGTTAGGTCGGTGAGGTTCCAAATTAGCATGTTAAGCATTATCTTGGCAAGAGCTGAAAAGCTGGCTCTGGGCCCAGAGAAAAACAAGTTTAGATGAGAGTTTTTTCTTGTTCACATAGCTAAATACACTTCACAGTGGAGCCACTCCTTGAGCAGAGCCAAGGAGTCTGAGAGCAAGGTGTTAGGAGGAGCACACGTTTAAGTTAGGGTTTCTATCTGCTCTTGCCCTCAGGAAGCAGAAAGTTATAACCGAAATTAAAGTATGTCCCTTAGTGTGAGCTCAGATGGAGGCAGAGCTTTCCTATGGGCAAGAAAAAGAAAACCCCCCTTCTTTTAATTGCAATTTTAGCTATACACACCTTGTTCATTGGGGATAAGATTATTTGCCCATGCAACAAGTTCCTTTTTAGTAGAATGTAAATGATCACACAAATGAGGCAATTCAGAAATTTCTGATAGTCCCTCCCTACTAATACTTTAGGTGCTGTGTTATTCCCAGGAATTTCCTCCTGGGCCTGCAGATTTTGGAGGAGTCAGTAAGAGGCGCTCCGTTCGAGGTGATCAGTTGATCCGTTGAATTGACATACAGATGATCCTTCCTGAAGGGTGTTCTTCCTTATATAGGGACTTCTGGGGAAGAAGTCTATCAAATACTGAGAGTAAGTAAGCAAACGTGGCATGTGCCCTGGTTCTGTTTGTTGATAGAACAGGTTATATATATTAGTTCACTCAGCTGTTAACTTCTACCCACTGGTAAGGATTGTCAGATGGGCAGATATTTGCTCATCTGCACCATTTGCTCATTTTTATGTTGTCTGAAACTACCTCCCCGCTCTGGAAGACCTGAGACCCTTGGTGCTTTTCTGATCAGTCTCACAGAATCAAGTGTCCTAGTATGAGCAGTGGGCAGATTTACTTTGAGCACCTTACTCTGTTGCTACAAGGGGACCCTTAGCACTTAGAGAAGGGCCAGTGAGGTTTGGAACCCCAGCTGAGGTTCACAAAATCCAGACATGGCAAGGGACTGGACAGACAATAACTTACAGAGGCAGAGTGTTCCAGAGTTAGCACGCAGTGATGGTGTGGTTATAAATGTATGTTTGGCCCAGCAGAATCCAGTACCATAAGGGTTTGCAGCTTCTTCAGGCTGCTTGCCTTTGTCATGAGAGCAGCAGGTTTGACTTGCACTTGTGTAGGTCAGCTTGAGAATGGATGTAGGGAAGGAGTGGCTGCTATTGATCATGATCTTTTTCCTTTATGCTGTAAAAGCTTTTGTGCCAGAAAACCTTTTGATGTCAGTTTTAGAAAATAAATCTTGGCAAAACTTGCAGGTGGTGTGAACTGAAGCACCAGTTTTGCTACCATTTTAAACAGTGCTTAATTAGTGCATGGTTTTTGAAGGAGTTGCTTGGCTTTGACACAGCTGTTTCATTTTTAAGTGTGACAGTATATAAATCAAAATAATATTCTCAGCAATGATGCATTGATTTCTCAATGGCAGGGCATTTTAATAAGACACTTTCAATATTTCCAAAAGAAAAAATATCAAGGCTTCAATTTATTTACAGTTAGGGAAATTCTTAACTTCCAAGATTTTTCACTCTACACAAATTATGACTTTTTAAAAACCAGCTCTTGATTTGGAGACTGTATTGAAATCTACTTAGATTCAATTCAATTTTTTTCCATTCCCTTATCCTGCAGCGCTTTCTGATTTTTTAATGCTGAGAAAGGAAGACATTTAGAAATTACACAGAGCAGATTTGTCTTATGGACTTAATTATGACCAGGTGTATAATATGATGCCTTCAGACTCGGTAGGGCCAGTACAACTTTAGGGAGAGATGCAACCCTCTGGTTAGTCGGGTGATATTGTAAATTTATGTGGCTCTGTGAAAACCTTCACATGTTGTGCAGATAATTGTTTTTTCTTTATTGATGGTCTTTGGAGGGACAAAGATTAAATTATATTGATAAGGAAAATAAAGTAAAATGCTGTTAGATCTGGGAACAAGAATGCAAGCCTGATCTTTCTCTTTCCCTTGGTAGACTTTTGTCCCACAAATGAGCATTTCTCAAATACAGAGTTCAGCCACAGTGTAGCAGTCTACATCAACTATTCAGCCAAACTACACTTCACTTAGTGTAGGCAGCATTTATTTCCTTTCCCTTGCTTTGAATCAAAAGGTAAAGCATAAATCTTTTGGCTCAGACACCTTGTTCCTGCTTGGAAAAAGAAAGACTGCTGCGTCTGTTCTTGATTTTCACAATAACCCAGGGTGTTGTAGAGTCCCGTGCCTGGGTCTGATAAATCATCACTTTGAAGTGTAGTGCAATTATATTTATCATGCAACACGTCAGTGAATATTTTCTGTTCTTCTCTGCAGCTTGCCCTGCGGAGTCTTGTCTACTGTGTTGAAAGTTATTTTCATCTGAATCCCAGTCTGGTATGCCACACAACTATGATTACAATATGTGTCTTTTAGCATTCAGGTCTGTGGTAAAGAGAGCTGGAGTGACACTGAAAAGAGCCCAAGCATCCAAACCAGAGAGGTTACTCAGCAGAGATGAGAGTTGGGCATTGGGCACTTGTGCCCATCTTCAACAAATACCTAGAGCAGATAGCACTTGTGTTCAGTTATGTTTTACTTTAAGCCTTATTTCACATTTTTAGAAGTTAATTGTGCTAAATGGTGCTTCTCTGGATCTCTCATGGGAAAGAAAATTAAGATGTGTTATTATGAATAGTCTGGATACTGTTCTTAGATCAGAGCTATGAATTCTTAGCCCATCCTTACCTACCCATCACTGCAGCATTCTGGTACAATTATGGGGCATTGCTCAGAGAGGAAGTGTGAGTGCATTAATTTATTCATTCATCAAGATGAAAGGCAGTATGGCTGACTATGATTCTAAGAGTTAATAGAATTCTGTTTCCTTCTTTTTTCTAAGTCCCCAGGCTCATCTCTAAGTACATTTTAGGCATTTAGTTACCATGGGAGGCATATTGGCTTCCTGTTTCTGCTCCTGTTCCCTTTCACTTTAGCACTGTACAGACTGGTAAAGTGGTTTTCAGTTGCAGGCATTTTTTCATATTTCAGGTATGATTTTTTAAAAACTGTACTTGGGTAGCAATTGGATATCTATTCTATAAGATTGGAACTTATTATGGGGCTGGAACCAGTTTTGCCGTGGTTCTCCTGTAAAGTTGTTTCACACAAGTGTTTCTATGAGTTTTGCTATTTCAGATGCCTCTTGCATTTGGTCGTTCTCATATTGGGCAGCTGTTGCGCAATTAGCAATATTTCTACTTGCTATAAACGTACAGCTGTATTCATATTCTTCTGTAATGAGGCCTGCTGGGAGATGCATTAGGAGTAAAGGACTGGTGGCTGTGGTACTGAAGCATGCTGTGCAGTCAAACTAGACAGCAGCATCTGGTGTTAGAAAAGGGACAGGTTTTCCTGTGTTTTGGAAAGTACTTGTTTCACAGTAATTGAATTGGATATTTCAACAGGTTGTAAGAAGGTTGGGGCAGAGACTACATCTAAAATTTTTGCTCATACCTCTATGGTATGTAATAACTCACAGGGGCAGCCTTAATTTTGAGAACTTTTTAGGTGTGTGAGATTGCGCCTCTGACTTTGAATGGAAATATTGCTGAAACAGAACCTTTTGTTCTGAAATGCGTTTCAGTTTCCATACTGACTGTATCACCATACCTAACAGGAGATTTGTTACTGTACTTTGCCTTCTTTTTGCTACTGTTGGCAAAGTCTATGTGCTTTTTTGCCTAAACAAGGTTTGTGGATGCTCTGGGTTGTACAAACAGCACTCCACAGCTGAAACATGACAGGCAGAGTGCCCTTCAGCTTGCAGGTGGTCTTTCTCTGTCAGCCTTAGTATTAAGCTGCTGTCAGAATCTCTTCATGCTGTCAAATGTCCAGAATTTTATTTTATACTGTTAATAACCAGATGTTAAAACCGCAATTGACAGATTACAGTGTGATGTTTTCATTTCTTGCCTCATTTGTAAATTAGGATCTTAATTCTCCAAAAGGCACTCATTTCTCACTCCATGGGGACACTTTCCAGTCTGAACAGGCCCTTGCATGTTATTAGTTTTCTGCTTCCACAGAGGTCTGGAATGCTGCTGAGGACTTCCCTTGCCCTTTCCTCCTGTGACAGATGGAAGGGGTGTTGTGGAGAGTCTTTGAGTTTGGCACAGGATCTTGCAGGGGATCAGGGGTTGGGAAGGGGAGGAGAATGATGTTGTTGGTAGGTCCTGGAGACTAACGCATCTGTTTGGGGTTACTTCAGACTGCAAAGATTGGATTAAATAACCTGTCCCTCCTAGTCCTGTACTCTCAACAGCACTAATCTTTATGGTAAATGTGTGCCTGTATCCAGTGCATGAGTGCCCCTTTCTGAGAACAGAAAAAGGGCAAACATGGAATTCCCACAAGTATGCCAGGCTACTGTTCAGAAGCATGGTTGTGCTGGGATCTCCCTTGCAGGTTTTCAAAGATTGCAGTGTTTGGAGATGGGAGCGCTCTGTTGTGTTCTGGAAGCATGAGAGCTGTTCAGATGCAGTGTTCACTGACAGATAATAAATAGTATGTCTTATTTCTCACAGGGCTTCCAAAGCAGCTGAGTCCAGGACCTTAAGGAATGTCACACAGTAGTTGCTGAACTAACTGGCACTGAAAGGAATAGAAAAAGATGGCAGTCCATATTTGAAATAAACACGTGGACTCTTGCTGATAAGAAACCATGTCAAAAAAAGGACGGAGCAAGGGCGAAAAGCCTGAGGCACTGATTGTTGCCTTACAGGCTGCCAATGAGGAACTCAGGACTAAGCTAACAGACATTCAAATTGAGCTGCATCAGGAGAAATCTAAGGTGAGTGAGGGTTTGGTTGTAAATAAAAGTGTCTGCTGAAGAAGAGAAATGTGGAAAAAATGGTATCACAGAATTTAACAGAGGCTACACAGCTCTGTCCTAAAACAGTGCTCTGATTCTTTCCCAACTTATAACATTTTCTGTGGATGTCCTGTGGTTCCATGGAAAATACTCCATTTTACTGAGCTACAAGTTGGAGAAACCTCTGGCCCTCAAATGGAGCAGTATGTGAAAGTTGCAGGAATTTTGCTATTTCTGAGCCCTCCGGTTTTCTGGTGAATTTGACTGCTGGGTTAAAAAGCTTTTAGACACGTGCACATGCGCATATATATGGAGTCTTACTTCCTAAGGAAATATTAAAAGTCCATGTAGCTTCACTATGTGAGGCAGGACCCCTGGAGAAGACAGTGGTTTTGGTTTGAGTAAAGACAGTGTAATCTATGTGAATGCCTCAGGACCTGGCCTATATTTTGTTTTAGGAGTGTGGACAATTGTCTGGGGTCAGCAGGGTCTTTCTCAATTTGACATGGATGTGTCTGCGTGGGTTTGTTTTGATAATGTTACGTAGGTAACAGATGACTTCCGTTTTATCTCAATGTAGGTTGCTAAACTCGAAAGAGAGAAGACTCAAGAGACGAAGCGTATCCGCGAAGTGGAGCAGCGCAAGCAGACCGTGCAGATCACAGAGCTAAAAGCCAAACTGCATGAGGAGAAAATGAAGGAGCTGCAGGCTGTGAGGGAGAACCTCATCAAACAGCACGAGCAGGAGATGACGAGGATGGTGAAAGTCCGAGACAGTGAAATCCAGCGCCTCAAGTCAGCGCTGTGTGCGCTGCGGGATGGGAGCAGCGATAAAGTACGGACAGCGCTGACTATCGAGGCTCGCGAAGAGGCCAGGAAACAGTTTGACTCTGAGCGCCTTAAGCTTCTGCAGGAAATTACTGAACTGAAGTCTGCCAAAAAGCAGGTAGATGAGGCCCTTAATAATATGATCCAGGCCGATAAGATCAAGGCAGGTGATCTTCGGAGTGAGCACCAATCCCACCAGGAAGCCATTTCCAAGATCAAATGGGAGAGTGAAAGGGATATTCGACGCCTGGTCAGTAGTCAAAACAATTCATGTGTTCTCTTAGCCTGCACTGTGTTTGCCTTTTGTGTCTTTTAGCTTTTTCTGTGCAACAGATCGCTGCAATGCAACTCACTTTGAAAAAGTACTATAAATTTCTCACTGTCATTTGTGAGGAATGAATAGATCACAGTGAGTCAACTATAGCACTGTCTGTGATGGCAGTTAACAGCTTAAATTAGGAGAGTGATTGGCCTAATCCATAATGATTTGGCTCTCTGGCTTGCTAATACATGCAAGGTGCAAAGGGTTAGATAAAGAGCATTTGCATCTGCACTAGCAGTTTTTTGGTTTCTCCAGCCTGTGTTACGGTATCCTAAACACAATAAACCAAGACAGGAGACAAAATATCTCTTGGGTTTGCCTTGGTGTGGCCTTCACCTTAATTACTGTGGAAAATGAACAAAAGGAAGCCCACACCAGCAAAGGTGCAGGTTGCTTTGTTTCCCTGTGTTGTGGTTTAGAGACTTCCCAATTTATGTTCCCACTTAGACTTTCCAAACCATACTGATGCTTGCTCACTCCCCATCCCCTGCAGTGGGCTGGAAAGGAGAATTGGAGGCACAAAAGGTAAAGATGAGATCACGAATGGAAGCTAAGACCACTTTACTAGAAACGGCAATGAAATATGTACATGAGAGAGGAGTTATGTGCAAAATGCTCACCATGGAGCCTGTGACTTGACCACAGCCATGAACCTTCATCCAGAAGGGAGCTCTTCCCCCATCCCCAAAAAATGACATGAGATGATATAGAATAACCTCTAGGTCCACTGGCTACTGCAAAAATTAACCTTGTCCTTGACAAAAAGTAACCTTGTCTGGAACCAGGACACATTGGCATGTGGAGAGCTGGACCTCATTGTATTGGTAGACAGTTTAGCTTGAAAATTAGAATTCAAGGATCAATAATTAAGTAAAATAATTTGGAATGTAAATTGTCAAGAATGATACCACCACCCCGAATTCACAGTCTGCATCCTAGAGGTGTATTCTTGTGTTGCCAAAATGCTCAGTGAATGTGGTCCTGCGCCAGGTTATGGGTGTGGCTCAGACTGTGGTGTTGTACAGGCCTGGTGCAGTATGGTAGAGCAGATTTGAGGGGTGATCACTGCTCTTAAGTAAGTCATACAATACAAATTGGAGAAATGCTGTTGTCTTCACACAGTAATATTGTTCTGGTGTTTCTTTTACTCAGATGGATGAGATCAAGGCTAAAGACAGGATCATATTCTCATTGGAGAAAGAACTGGAGACGCAGACAGGCTATGTGCAGAAGCTGCAGCTGCAAAAGGAAGCTCTGGATGAACAGCTCTTTTTGGTGAAGGAGGCAGAGTGTAACATGAGCAGTCCCAAGAGAGAGATCCCAGGAAGGGCTGGAGATGGCTCGGAGCACTGCAGCAGCCCTGTATGAAGGTTTTACTGGTCCCTGCAAAACAGTAGCCTGGATCTGTGTTTCTTGTTGACATACCCTCTCAGGCCCTGGGAAAACATTCCCACTCATTCACTACAGACAAGTTAATGTCCACAGAGTCTTCAGAGAGCATGCTAGTTGGACAAAGCTTTGTGCTGCTGGTTTTCATCAGTCATTCTATTCTCAAATATAACACATCCTAAATAATCAGTGCCCCTTTGAAGGAATCATCGACGAACCTAACTACCTGGATAACACGCATTCCCTAAACCAGATAGAATTAGGAGGATGAGCAGGGAGGGGCAAGGAGAAGGCTGGGTGTGCAGAATCTGTGAGACTCTTAGGAGACCCTCCTCTTTGTCTGTCTTCCCACAGATAGCCCTCGGGTGTTATTCACAAAGCACGCAAGTTGTGTGACTAAATGAAAGATGTTTACACAACCAATGCATATATATAGTGGCATATTTACATATATACAAACCAGGAATAAGAAAGTAAATGTAATTGATACAGAAAACATTGTCCTGACTTTCGCCTGAAATAGCGGCTCAGCAAATAGCAACATATTCAGTACTGTAAAAACCACTAAAGATAGTTTCTTGATAATGACAGCTTAAGTTGACTGGTGTATGTTTTTTAAGGATTCTTTTCCCAAGCATGTATTTTGAAGAGATCAGTAACTGTGTGACACTGTTGCCCATGCACAGGACTTGCGAAGAAACCAGAAGAGGATAGCAGAGCTGAATGCCACCATACGGAAGCTGGAAGACCGGAACACGTTGCTTGTTGACGAACGCAATGAGCTGGTACGTGAGCTTCTGCACTGGCAGACAGAGGAGGTTGAGAGCCAGGGGAAAGGCAGAGGAGGATCCAAGGATAAAGCTGATGATTAATATGTCTTGTCCATTCATCAGGCCCATCACTCAGGAGGCTGAGGAGGACTTTTTATCCTAGAATTAAACAATAATTTAATTGAAGTTAGGTGGGTATAAAATCACAGCAGAGGTCGAAGCAGCGAGGCTTGTAGGATTCTGTGTGAATGCTTCTGTTCCCTCCTTTTAAGCACACAGCGTGTATTTGGTGACTTACCTTGTAAATGAAATAATGTCTGCAAGGTCTGTAGTCCAGTATTTGACCAGGTTGAAAATAGTTAAGTACTGAGTATAGGAAGAATTGACAGCTGTGGATTGATCCCTTTATCTGATTTTTTACTCTGTGGTGGTACCTCTGTGCTGAATCAGGACCCTGGCTATTTAACCTTTTATATTCCTACTTCTGCTTAAGGATGAGAGTGATAAAGTCAACTCTTCATGGGATTTTTTATTCCTGAGCTAGAAATCTTAATGCACTCCTTTCATATCAGTTTAGCCGGCTTCAATGTCATAATTGCAAAACAGATGTCAAGATCGGAAATTACAAGTATATTCATGTGTCTCTCATGACAATTATTAATTGCTATTATCAATCCAGTTGAAGCGTGTCCGAGAAGCTGAGAAACAATGTAAACCTCTTCTGGAAAAGAACAAGTGCCTCACGAAGAGAAATGATGAACTTATGCAGTCTTTGCAGCGCATGGAAGATAAACTCAAAGCAGTCACTAAAGAAAATATAGAAATGGTTGGTACTGAAGAGCAAAACTAGGATTGCTGAATGATCTATGTGTTGGTGGCCACATCTGCATAGTGCATGATGTATATAAATAGAGAATATGCTTTGTATGTAATGTGTAATACTGTTGCTAAGATATAGCCATGGTTTGGTCTATATTATTATAGATATACATGCCATAATGTGTATTTTACATACATGGGCAGTATATTTACATGAATGCATAATCACAGTCTTTAATTCTATTCTCGAAGTTAGAATATTGAGTTTCAGTTGTTTAAAAAAAAAGAAAGAGGAGAAAATGTTATATCATTGAGGCATGTCCTACTGGGCTGTTTTTCATCTGGAACTCAAAAAGGAAGTTGTTAAGAGTGATGTTTTCAGCCAGACTGATGTTCTTGCATCATATACACATTCTTCTTAGAGCAGGTAATGACAAAGTAAACTTCTAGTATAGCTCTAAGCACATCGACTCTTTCTGTAAAACATACACATGGTAGGTGGCTATGGAGAATGGTGGTGTTTAAATTTGGTTAGGGCTATACATTTCCCACGTCAGGGCCATATGAAGTGGGGTCAAAGCAGTTATGTAGGCATATCCTTCAGATGGGATTGCCTTGATTATCAGTCAGCTTCCAGGCCCTATGTTCCTACACATGCACTGATGTTGCTTTGGCATTAATGAGAAAGGAGGTGGATGTCCTGGGTTGCCAGATGTAAGCTGGTAGACTGAGACTTCCCTTGCTAAGGGTGTTCACGGACCTTGCCCTGACTTAAAGAAGCCACTGTCCTGAGCAGGCTAGGTGCCCTGCAGTGGGAGCAGCTTTCCTGCTGATCAGGCGGAGATGAGCAGATTCACTTTCTTGTCTCACAGAAAAAAGACTTTAGTGTTACACGGTTAATCCACTTAAAGACTCTGCAAGTTGCCTGTGCCTAGAAGAGAGATAAACTTACTGCAGAATTATTATTCCACAGCTGTGGTAATGCAGATCACATTCCCTAGCAAAGAGAAAGGACTCGGGAATCTGCATGCCCTTGGCATCCCTGGGGCCTATCTGTGGACACAGCCTATTTGTGCTGAGTTAGCTCCTGACATCTGCTCTTCTCACTGTGGATGCCCAAATCATGGAAGTTAACAAGCTGTGGGTGTCTAGAGCAATTCGCACAGGTTTTAGCTGTCTCCTTTCCCGGATGTGCTCAGGAGCAGGCAGGATATGGACCTGTGGTTAAAATAGAAACTGTTACCACAGTTTTTGCCTTTCCTTCTGGCGTGGCTGGATGCGTGTCTTTCACATGAAAGCATGTCCATCGCCTCATTGTGTATGGTCCTGCACTGAATATCAGTGAGGACATAAGGTCACGAGAGTAGATACTATTTGCCTACCCACAAACAGATTCAACTCTATTTGCCATATGTGGGGTGTCTTGATGCATAGCCAAGGAAGAGCTATGGTATGTGACCTTTAAGGGCTATAGAGGCTCTATTGCCACATGGTAACTAAATGGATAAAGCTTTGTTGTTCTGCTTGAAGAACTCAGCCTTGCTGTGCTACTTTACTGTTAAGAAAAGCTGATGGACATTAATAAAAACTGATATAGCTGAAGCATATTTAAAGGTCTGTGTAGCTTAAATGAAAGGTGATGTTTAGTTTTTAATTGAAAGGTGGTCTTTTAATATCTGAATCTTATTTTATATCTTTTATTTTTTTCTTCTTACCACAGAGAGAAAAAATAACATCACATCCTCCTCTAAAGAAATTAAGATCTCTCAATGACCTGGATCAGGCTAATGAGGAACAAGAAACTGAATTCTTAAAGCTTCAGGTCATAGAACAGCAGAACATAATTGATGAATTGACAAGGGTATGTCCAGAGCACAAGGAAATTAGGACTGATTTGCTGTGTACAGTTTACCATTGACAGTATTTCTTTTCATAACGAGAGGTCTGAGCATCAACCTTACCTGCTTTTAGCATCTGCAGATGTTTAGCTGTAGGTGTGCATATGTGCAGTTTATTGAATTTGTAGAGGAACATCAGCTCCTACAACTCAAAGCATAACACTGTGACTTGAGCTCCAGAAAGGAAAGCAGACTAAGAACTGTGGAGCTTGGGAAGGTGCCTACACGTTCACAAGGCAGGGCTGTGCTGAGGTGTTTTACCATTATAACTCAGTCATGCTTAAAAAGTTTCTTTAACAGGAGGTTGGCCCACAGTGCCATATCATGTGCTGGAAAAGCATGTACAACTAGACAGTGAGTTTCCACTACTTTTGTCATTTAATGCTGACAATTCCTTTGTCATAAGCTTTGCAATATGATACTGAGAAGAAGGAGAAAGATTCAAAACCAGGCTGCTGTCTCTTCTGAGACATCATTGCTAGGAATGGTGAGATCAGCACTCCCATGATTTAATGACTTTGAGACAGAGGCAGCATGTCCTCATCAGGGAAGGCAGACATCCCCTTGTCCAATGCCCAAAACTCATGCACCAGGCCTCCCAGTGATTTTAGAGGGCAAACCATCAGCTCTTGTTGTTTGACAGCTGTTCAAGGCAAATGCACCAGGGCTCTTCCAGGTGGTTTTCAGCTGACACACATACAGATTTAGATGCGAATCCTCCCTTCTACCGGAATCTGATTCAAGTTTGAACATATGGAGAGAGTCAGTGGAAGTTCTGTTATTTATTTCCTCTGTATATTTGACCATCTAACAGCTGCAAAGAAGAGAAGAGAGAGTAACTTTAAAATTTTTCTTTCCAGGACAGGGAGAAACTCATTCGTCGGAGAAAGCATAAAAGGAGCTCAAAACCAATCAAGGTAAGATGAAAAATTGTTTCTCATTTACAGTATTCAAGTAGGCTGTGTAGGAAAACACACTTTAGCAATCTGATTAAACAGAGCTTTGTGGATTATAACAATCTGCTTTAGTGATCAGGTTTATAAATTCCGTAGTTACTTTGGGAGAGCTTTTTAAATCCACTTTGAAATTCTGTCAAGGGTCTGCAGCTATTTTTTTTTCAGTAAAATGGGGCTCCTGTCCCATCCGTCATCCTTTCCTGCCCCCAGCCCAGCAGTAATAATTGTCCTTCCATTTGGTTTCTGTAAGTATTGATCTCAAGGTCTGTTATGCTGAGAGGTATTTACCTTATCAGAGACCTTCCCATTTTTTTCTGCCATCTATTTTTCACATGGGCTAAAGCCAAATCCTTGTGCTTCTCTATTCTTCAAGTGGAAATGTATGCCTGAGATACTGTGTCATTCTCTCCTGCTCAGTTCCCCATGCCTTTCACTAATCTTTGTATCACCCTGAATTGAGTGAAGTCCAAAGCTGGTTTAATTTATCAGAATTTTAAAGCTGAGTAGTCAGGAGTGGTTTGCATAGCTCATTTATCAGCTAGACATGAAGCATGACTTTGCAACATTCACATCCCACCTCCAAAAAGTGGAAATACTGGTTGCTTGGTTGCATTCAGTCCTCCAAGGACATCCCTTCGTGCATCAGCCATGTTCTGTGGAAGCAATGCAGCACTGTCTACACTGGAAGTTTCAGACCAGTAAATCCTAGCTGTGTTACCATGTTGTTTCTGTGTGGCTTGTGAGGTGGTGTACAGCAGACACAACAAGGACCTAATAGTATTTTCATCAGTACATTTTATTTCTAAACCAAAGATTATAACACTGCAGAATATGGCAATTGACTTCACTTGACAACACAATGAACAAAAATTATAATACATGCAAAAGCTACTTGACATCTTTGGTACATGTTTTGTGTGTGATTCAAACTCCAGGTTTAGAAGGTTTTCACCTGTCAGCAAAGTGAAAGATCTTGCTAAGAAGTGCAGCTTAATTGCTCATTGATCAGTTTGTCTTCAGAATTATTCTTAAGCCAAGTATTTAAATGCTCAAATCTGTACCCTAAAACCAAGCCTGCAGGGTCAAGCATCTGTGTCTTCACAGGACATGTCTCACAGTTTTCATTTGATTTAGTTCAGCTATGAGGTTGGCAATAGAGAGGTGTGAGGCATACAACCCAACTGTGGAGCATGAGCAATTGTTTATAGCCTGTGCCAGTTACTGTAGTCCTGGAAATATGCAATAAAAGTTCTTTCATGATAGTTTTATATTAGGATAGCTTTCACTCACATGGTCCAAGGGCAATATCAGCAAGAGAAGCACCTAGGCATTAAAAGTATCTCCGTGTCATTAAAGAAGCCCTGCAGAGAGTGAGAGAGGGAGGGCTATCTATTCTACATGTGTTTCCAGCTCCATGTGGTGTTACCTTTGTCTTCATAATCTGCATGTTGATAGATGTCTTCTGAAGAGCTTTGTGGTTAATGAACAATTCTCCTGCCTCCCTGCAAGGGCAGAGACTTTTCCTCTGGCATGTTGCTGCTCATATTATGTTTTCCAATTAGACGGAGACAGATCCTCAGAAAAATTATTCAGCAAATTTATTCTCCACCAGCACAAGATCTGATCTTCAATGGGTTTCCTCTGAGTTTGTTTAAAGATGGTAATTGCAGGAGTAGCCCACTGTTCATTTTTCACACCTCATTTTTAAAGTAACTAGCAAATCCCCCCTCTGCCCCTCTCCAGAACACATGCTACAAGTTTACATGAAGGTTCAGAAATGGTGTTTTTCCTTCTATAGAGGCATGTGGTAGATACAGTTTTTGGGTACGATGATGACTCTATGGACTCTGAAACATCCTCCGTGGCCTCATATAGAACAGACAGGACACCAGCAACTCCAGATGATGATCTGGATGAGGTAAGATTTGACTCCTTCCACGGACTAGTTACAGGTTTTCAAGAGACAATGACTTTCAAAACAAGTGGTCAGGCTCTAAAGAACATTGAAGTTTTTATAGTGCATACTGGGTGATAAGTACTTAAGTTTGACCTTAATTTTGGTTATTCATATACTGAAATGCTGAGAGTTTCTTCTACAATCTAGTCCATAGAGTCTATAGCTAGGACTGCCTTGCAATTTGAGGTGACTTTTTTTTCCCTCTCTCCCTTCATGGAAACAAACCTATCACATTTCTTCTAGCTTAAAGACGTATCAAAGGGTTGTAGTGAATGGGATCACATCATACTGGCAACCTGACACTAGTGGGGTTTTGCAGGGCTCTGTCTGAGGCCCTGTGCTCTTCAGTTTTGTCATAGTTTACTTGGACATGGGACTGGAAGTGGGATACTGAGGAAGTTCTGAGGTGATACAAAATAAAGAAAAACCTGTTGACTCCCTTGAAGGCAGGGAAGCCCTGCAGAGAGACCTCAACAAATCAGAGGACTGGGCCATCACCGACTGGCTAAAGGTCAACAAGGGCAAGTGCCAGATTCTGCACTGGGATGGGGCAACCCTGGATCTACAGACAACCTGGAGAATGAGATGCTGGGAAGCAGCACCTGTAAAGGGACCCAGGGGTTGACAGAAAGTTGAATATGAGTCAGCAGTGCCCTGGCAGCAGGGAAGCCACCGATGTCCCAGCACTGCCAGCCAGTTGAGGGAGGGGATTGTCATGTCCTGCTCTGCTCTGCAGTGGCCTCACCCTGAATATTGTGTGCAGTTTTGGTTTCCACAATATAAGAATATGAAATTGTTCTAGAGTGTTCAAAGGAGAGCAACAAAGATGGTGCAGGGCTTTGAGGGGAAGCTGTATGGGAAGCAACTGAGGTCACTTGGTCTATTCATCCTGGAGAAGACACTGAGGAGAGACCTCGTTGCAGTCTACAACTTCTTTGTGAGGGGAGGAGGAGGGACAGACACTGATCTCTTCACTGCAGTGACCGGTGACAGGGCCTCAGGGAATGGCCTGAAATTGTGTCAGAGGAGGTTTAGGTTGGGTATTAGAAAAAGGGTCTTCACCCGAAGGATGGCTGGGCACTGGAACGGTCTCCCCAGGGAAGCGGTCACAGCACCATGCTTGATAGGGTTCAAGAAGTGTTTGGACAATGCTTCAGTGAATCTTGGGGATGGTGCTTTGCAGGACCAGGAGTTGGACTCCGTGGTCCCTGTCAGCCCCTTCCGACTCAGTTGATACTGTGATGTAAATGCTGTATAATCTCCCCATTTTTGAATTTCAGATCACAGCAAGCTCATTGTGATCCAAAAAGCTATTTGAATCAAGACCTGTAAACCAACTACTGTGCTTAACTAATCATATTTGCATTCTTTACTTTGACAATGCTTTGCTCTCCATGGCTTAGACTTGTCCCTTCTTATTCTTCAGGGTTTAGCAGCAGAAGAGTCAGAGCTGCGGTTTCGACAGCTGACAAAGGAGTACCAGGCCCTGCAGAGAGCGTATGCACTGCTGCAGGAACAGACAGGAGGGGTCATAGATGCTGAAAGAGAAGCCAGGGTCAGTATTTGTTTGCGAGTAACAGTATTTTATTGCTGTCAGGACAAGAAACCCCTCAAAGGGACAGTGGAATACATACAGTGTCCACAACACTGAAAATGTCTGTTCACTCGTTTACTGAGTACATTTTTAAGGAGGGTGACCATTAAGAGGACACAGTCGCTCCATTTACAGGAAGCTGTCCTCCACCTGAACCTGAAAATTCTGCAGTCAGGCAGGCATGCCAAAGCAGACAAGTCTGCAGCCTGACACAGAATCACCAGGGATTTTTCATCGTTTGCCTAGGTGTGATGGGGTTGGGTGTTAAAGGCAAATGAAGGCCTCTGGGTTTTCACAAAGGCACACATTGCACCAACTTTAGGAACTTCTGAATGTTTCTAACAGAGAAATGAAAATTACATTCAAATTTTAATGTGCAGACTACAGTAAACCTTCTAAGGCTAAAAATGTTGTCCCTCTAATAAAATTATAGAGTCATTCAGGCTGGAAAGCACCTCAAGCTGTCTCCAGTCCAAATTCCTCTTCAAAGCAGTCAGCTGTGACATCATACAAGTTTATTTAGTGATTAGTTGAGTGAGCTCTTGAAGACCCCCCCAGCAGTCAAAATTGCATCTTCCCACTACCTGTTGCCACTCTGATCTACTAAGCACTTTTTTTTGTAATTAAGGGCTTGCCCCTTATTAGGGTCTTGGAGCAAAGCACCCCAAATACCTGAGCTTATGTTTTGCTGCTGTGATGCAATCCATGGTGAAACAGGCTTGGGTGGGGAGTTGGTGCTGATCCACCGCTCTGATCCCTTGTGTCATCTTTGTACCAGTCCAAGGGGTGGCACAAAACATCAGAGTCAGAATCCTTCTAATAGTTTCTCACTTAGTGGAACTGACAGTGGGAACCCAGGCTCTGCTGGTTTTGGTTTCCTTTTAATACCAGTCACATTGCTGGTTTTGTTACTATTTAATGTGGTACCTGACTTCAACAGGCTCAGGAGCAACTTCAAGCTGAAGTTCAGAGGTATAAAGCCAAAATAGAAGATCTGGAGAAAACTTTGGCTCAGAAAGGGCAGGTAAGTAATTCTCGTGGGTTTTTTTCCCTATTTTATATCTTATCTGCTCTGCTTACAAAATACCTAGCACAATTTCAGTATAAACTTCCATGAGATGTAATGTTGCAAGTCAGTAAATAGGCAGATCTGGCAAGTTCAGAAGCCTTGCTACATGTTGGTAAACTTAAAATGTTGTTGTTCAGTAAAAGACAAGCTTGTTCCTGTAGGATGTTAAGGCCTGAATATTGTGGCTCCAATTTCCAATAAATGTGCCCAGTGTCATGAATTTGATTGTTCTGTAATACTACTGCTTCATCCAACAGGACTCACACTGGGTGGAAGACAAGCAGCTTTTCATTAAGAGGAACCAAGAGCTTCTAGACAAGGTATGTTCCAAAGGTTTGCATGTTCACTCCGAGGGGTTATCTGGATCCTGTGAGACGTTTTAAGTGCTCAGATTTTGCACAGCCTATGATACCTCAACTACTACTCACCAAATACTTGATGGTTCTTGTAACAGTCACACAGGTCACGATTTAACATATTTCTGTTAGATAGAGAAAACGGAAGCAGAAAACAACCGTCTGCAACAGGAGCTGCAGGATGCACGAGACCAGAATGAGCTGCTGGAGTTCCGCAACCTTGAGCTGGAGGTGATGGATGCGCTTCTTACAGTAGAGCTGGTAGAAAATTAAATGACTGCACTTGCACTGGACACCAGCTTTAATCAAGGGTTTACTCATGTGTTGTAGCAATAAAACAGAGTAACAAATCAGGCCCAGCATTTTTAATTGTGAGCTGGAGTATGTCAGCTCTAATATCCTGGAAATAGTAAGCACCATACCCAGCTGGCTCACTTCACCCTGAGCCAGGTGTGCACAGGTAAGCTTAGCTGATTAACGTGAGTGTGCCTGTGGGCATGGTTTTTCTCATATTTGGAGAAGTCTGTCTGCCCATGTGCAAGTGCTGTTCCTTTTGCGGGACACATTTCCTTTGAGCAGCTCTCCCATGACTTGCAGTGGGTACAAACAGGTGATTGAGACATCAAGCCAAGCATGATATAATGCAGCTATGGCTTTTTCTGTGTGGATCTCCTTCATTCTCATATATTCTCTAGCATATTTTCAATTTATTTGCAGGAAAGAGAGAGACGGTCCCCACCATTTAATCTCCAGATTCACCCATTCTCAGATGGTGTGAGTGCTCTACAGATCTACTGCATGAAGGAAGGGGTTAAGGTAGGTCAACTGTGTAAAGCAGTGCTTGTCCCTGCAGGAGTGGTGTGTGCTTCCCATATAATCCGTTACAAATAACTGCACCAAACTTCAGGTATTTAAACTCAGTCTAATGTAAGAGTGTGGTGACAGACACAGTTCAGTCAGACTGAAATCCTCACCGTAAGGATAAAATCTGGTTCCAAGGCAATGAAATCAATGTGGGATGCATTTCCATAAGAGTAAACCAAATGTCTGGCTTCCATGTGGTTCATAGCATGCTGGAGGCTGGATGGATATTGCAGCCATGACAAAGGGAGCATGCCGTGCCTTTACCTTACTCTCTCTTTGCAGGATGTCAGCATCCCAGACCTTATAAAGCAGTTAGACATCCTAGGTGATAATGGGGTAAGTTGAAATGGGAGATACTTTCTCTTTGCAAGCTACATTTTATACAGTTCAGTAAGTAATATGTATAATTATGACTGTTTTCTAAGATACTTGTTAAATTACGCATCTGTTACGTATGGTTTCGCAGACTGGACAGAATGTCCAAAGACCATCAGTATTTGGGACTGGGCCCGACTGCAGCCCATTCACTGAGGGAAACACATGAATGAGTTTGGCAGTCTGCATAAACCACTCTTCATCAGGACTAGGATTATTACTAACATTTTAATAAATAGGCAAGGATTATCAAATTCCCTGTGGCTTTTTAAGAGGGTATAGCTGCCCATATAAAAGAGCTTCTGTCTCTCTGACCAACATTAGGTACGTTTTAAATAAGTTTATAAGAAATAAAAAGAAAGGATCATTATTGTCTATTCCTGTGCTGATGTCAGCACTATTTTTACAAAAGCTTTAATGGAAATTCAGCTTTGTAAAACTAGCATGAAGACGAACAAATGGGTCTAATTTTAGTTTACATTTCTCTTAAGGTGTAATGGAATGAATGATACAGTTAATCCATATAATGTAGAAAGGCAAAAGTAGTGGTCTTTTTAATATGTTAACAGACTGAATATTTCAATGGAAACCGAATACTCAGTACTGCAGGGATCCTCTGAAAACTGTGAACCTGGTTTGTAGGCTGGATTGTCTTTATTCATGCAGGGAGCGGCTGCCAATGTTCCTCTTTCCTGTCTTTCTCTTCACAGAATTTAAGGAACGAAGAACAAGTGGCCATAATTCAGGCTTCCACAGTATTGTCCTTGGCAGAAAAGGTAAATCGTGTGCTTGCTTTTCTCATGTGTTATCTAAAGCCTCACCTAACACATTTTCTGCCCTGTTGTTGTCATAAATATTGTTAAACTTTCTAGTGTTGAGAGTAATTCCCCACATAAAATAAACTGTGCCAACACAGTCCCAAACACCTTGCTGAAGCAGCAAAAACATCAAACTGAACTGGCCCAAGCTGTGCAGTAGAAAAAACTACAAATACAAAAATAATGTGAAAGAGAACTTCCAATTGAAAACTGAATGAGAAATCGTCAGAAATTTAAGCTATAATTAGATAAAGTTTGGGATTAACAGTCCTGAGATTTCTAAAGCTTCCAAAGGGATCTTGCAAAAATTTCACTGAAAGTATGTGTCTACGTTCCTTGTTTCAAAAATTAAGAAGAGAGTGGGGATTGGTTAAAATTGCTTTCTAAGGCTCAAATGCAGCGCACAGTTTTTTCAACGTGACAGCAAGGACTCTGCTCAGCAATGCCTGCTCTGCAAACAGAACAGCACAAAGCCAGCTGAGCTGTTTTCGAGATGCTGTAGCCCCACTGTGGGATGGAATGGGTTCCTCGTCCATCCAAGGGCGTGGGCTTTTCTATCTCCTGGTGGCCCAGCAGTGGTAATCCTCTTGCTGCTGCTTCCCTGGCAAGTGCTACTGCACACATCACAGCTGCCTCTGTCACAGACAGCCTCCAGATGAGCCCAGCATCGCAGCAGGCTGCTAAAAACAGACTGACAAGATGCTGTAGATATCCCCCTTGCCACTGTTTGCATGCTAGAAAACACAGCAGGTTAAAGGTCTCATTGTCTTCTCTCCAGTGGATCCAGCAGATTGAGGGAGCTGAAGCTGCTCTGCATCAGAAGATGATGGAACTGGAAAGCGATATGGTAAGAAAACGTTCCTTATTACATGTTTTAGGGACCCTGAGTGTGTCACACTTACTTGATGTGCCAAAAAATAACAGGGAAAGTCTATTGGCAGATGAATTATGCAGCGTTTCTCTGATTATTGGTGAATCCATAAAATTGTTCCTGGTCCAGTTCACATGCAACAGCAGAATAACAGAAACAGAAAAAGTTTTTAAATTTTTTCTCTCTTTCTATGAGGATGACTGTTTATTAATAAGTACAGAGGGTTCAAAAGTTTCTCAGTAATTTTCAGAGATGCATGCAATTGTTTGCCTCATAAGATTCATCAGCTTTGTATTGCACTTTATTCAGGACCAGCATGTGAGAAGTTATTGAACTGAGTAACACTGTTGGATTTCATTACATACAAAGTAAAGTTAGTACCATACCCTGTTCTTACTCTAGTTAATGGCAGCAGCCTACAAGATGGACAAACATAACCAGAAGAATTAGGCAGCTGTAGTGGCATGCGCTTTGTTCCTGTGATAGATGTCTGTACTTAAATCTGTTCAGCTTAAGGTGCACTGATCAGCACAGCAGCTGTCCCCAAGGAATGTGAATGTGAATGTCTAAAGAGTTCCTGTTTTGTTTAGTCCACTCTTACACCTCTTCCAAAAGAAGAGAAGGCACAAAAGGAGTAATTCCTGATGCCAGAGGAAGTATCTTGAGAAAAGTCACACAGGACACCCCAAATTTCACTACTGAAATGCCAAGCAATAACACTGAAGCCAACAGAGAGGATGGATTTAGTGCCATGTAGAACAGATGTATTCACCTACAAGAGCAATCTACAGCTATCTGCGTTTCTTCTCTAGCTGTGTCAGATATGAATAACTCTGTCAAGCATCACTTGAAAACTAGTCTCCTTGTCTTGCTGAATTAGATATCTGTAAATGATTTGATAAAAAATCCTAAAGTATTTGGACTAACGAATTTGTTTTTCTGTCCAAATGATCCTTCATTGTAGGAGCAGTTTTGCAAAATAAAAGGTTATTTGGAGGAAGAATTGGACTACAGGAAGCAAGCTCTTGACCAAGCATACATGGTATGTACAAAGGAAATTCTGCAGCACATACTGGCCGACTCTGTAATAACACACAGACTCTTGTTGAATCAGGAGAGTTTTTTGTTAGTACTGGGGGTTTAAGATTCATTCTTTCCTCATTTTTCTGATGTACTAGCATGCAATCTGCACAGCTTCAACACAATATCTTGCCTTTTAATGTCATAAAAAGGCATATCTTCTGAAGTCTGAAACCTGTCAGTTTAAGGCAGATATTGCTCATTAAAGTCAGCTTGTCCAGCTGGAGATTTTTAGAGCAACAGGTGGAAATTTTAGAACTGGTGAAATAATTTACACTTCAGATATGAAAATTTTATCCAATTCTAACTCCATGAAAAAGAGTAAAAGTGAAGGATTTCATTGAAAATTAATATTAAAATATTTTAAAAATAAAAGTTCCTATTCTTTTTTCAGAACATGGAACCATTTTCTGAGTTCAGTTTTTCACATTTTTGCACACTTGAGCACAGGGACTGCCTCTCATTCAGGGGCTTGAATCTGCCACCAATCCCCCAGTTCCCAATGTGGTTTAAATCGTATTTCATCTCTAATTGACTTTTGGCATTGCATCAACCAGAGGATCCAGGAGCTTGAAGCCACCTTGTACAATGCTTTGCAGCAAGAAACAGTGATAAAATTTGGGGAACTACTCACTGAAAAACAGCAGGAAGAGCTGAGGACAGCAGTAGAAAAGTTAAGACGTCAGATGCTGAGGAAAAGCAGAGAATATGATTGCCAGATTCTGCAGGAGAGGATGGAGCTGCTCCAGCAGGCTCATCAGGTAAGGAGAAGGAGCCACACACATGTGGTGTCTACTCAGCCTTTCTGTGTAAGGACACACTCTGAGCCCAAATCCAGGCAGGCTCCCGACCTCCGGCCTGGCATCTAACTTTTTCAGTAGTCTCATACTTTGTTCTTTTCTGTGCATGGAAGCAGAAGTGATACTAGCTTGTGCAAGATTGTTTTGGCATATTTTGAGTTCTAAAATTCTAGCCTAAAGTTTTCATCCAGAATTCTGTCTGCGTGGTTCTAGCTTTGCAATAAAAATTCTCATCTCTCTTTTCTGGACTGGGCACAAGAGAAACAGAGTAAATATTGCTGGCTCGTATGGCACAGGAGAGCTGTCTGTTTCTCTAGATACTATTTTTCCCTCCCTAGTGGGCATTTGTACTTTTCACTGCTGAGATAAGGTACTGCATTTCACCTTCAAAAACTGATGTTTGCTGCTCTGCAAGCTGTGAGGTTCCAGAGCAAAACAGCAAACTGTAACAGCATGTTGAATAAGGTGAAAGCTGCACCATGAGACAGATCCGACTCACACGTTTATGGGAGTAAGAGAAAAAGCACATCCACAGTGGTTAGGGGGAGTTGGTTCACAGGAAGGCTCAGTTCTCACAGTTCTGCCTGATCTTGAGTTGGGCACTTGACACTGGGTCCACCCCTACCTTTTGTTGCCATGCCTTTGGTGCATAGGAAGCTTCTTGGTTTTAAATGTGACAGCTGCCCCGAGGGACACTGCCCTTAGGGACACTCCCACAGCAGCTCTGGCTTCTCAGAATGACTCTGAGCCAGCCTCAGTTGTAGACAGGGCTGGAAGCAGCTGAGAGGCAAAGGAAGGAGGAGGTAGCAGAGCAACAGGACAGGAGGCTGTGGGCAGAAAGTGTTGCATGAGAGGTTCTGCCTGAATATGAAAAAGAATTTCTTCATTGTGAGCAACCAAACACTGAAGAGATTATCCAGAGAGGGTATGGAGTTTCCCTCCCTGGAGATATTCCAAGGCCATCTGGATGCAATCCTGTGCCATGTGCTCTAGGATGACACTGCTTGAGCAGGGAGGTGGGACCAAGGTGAGCTGCTGTGATCCTTTCCAACCTGACTCATTCTGTGATTTTGTGGTTCCAGAGAATTTGAAAGCTTCATAAGCTTGTCATCTCATCTCCAGACATTGAGGAAGACACAGGTCACCTGTTCTCCAGGTGCTTGGGCCTTCAGGCATCTCCTCCTTTGCTTTTTGGATTTCTATTATTTGCTGAACAGCTGTCTTATGACGTGACTTAATTTAAAAAGATACTGAGATTCAAGGCCTCATTTTTCGTACTTAGAAGTTCTGTTCTGGGGATCTCTTCTCCCAAGCAGGCAAAAATACAACTACATAATTTTTCTTAAGGTACCTAGCTCTGCTGAAAAAACACACCTTGTGTATAAGTTACATATATGTCATTCACCACATTGTATACATTTATCATCTTGGACCTAAATAATAACACTTTAATCCTGTTTCAACGCGTGAAGCTGTGAGAAATCGTAATGAATCATGATAGAATTCTAAAGATTATAACCATGAGCTTACACTTTTCATCTCTTTAACACAGGATTAATAAATAAATAATGTAAAAACAGATTAATCATTGATACTATATGTCCAGCATTTAAGGATCCAGTGCCATATATACCGGATCATATTTTGAGCAGTTGCACACATGGTAAAGCTCTGGTTTAGCAGGGTGTGTAGATGGAGTCACAGTCTGACACAAGATTATCCCCGCCACAGAAATTGATTTGTTGATTTCTGGGCTTTTGGCACTTGGAACATTAAGCTACTTGTTCAGTGGGACAGATTTACTGAGAATTTAATGTAGATGCTTTCTTTTCTGATTTTCAGAGGATCCGAGATTTAGAAGATAAAACTGACATCCAAAAGAGACAAATCAAGGATCTGGAAGAAAAGGTTGGTTCTGTTACGCTTCTGAAGCACACTGGTGAACTGTCTTTTGAAAGCAGTGATCCAGTTCTCTTGAAATATATGACCTTCCTGTTCTGCTCAGTCAGCTGCACCTGTTGGTGTGGTCCACTGTCCTTTCTTTTCAGTTTGTGTCCGTGGATACAGACTTTAATCTTAAAATACTGTATTGCATTATTAAACAGTATTAAAATAATGTATTACATTATTAAACATATAATGGTGAGTATTTGATGTGTATATGTGTGTGTCTATCTATAAACATATATACATGTATACATATATATATTTATATATCCAGGTTATTTCTAGAATGGATTGCAGCCACTGTTTTTTAACATGCTTAAAAATGCTACACATGCTGGTTTTTTATATCCAGCTTTATGACTTGTCAACCCCGGGGGTATCATGACATGGCAGTTACACTTCAGGTTTTCAGTATGGCAGCAATTGTAATCCATCACCAAAATTATTGGGATTTGTTTTCTAAGCCGGGGAGGTAGTGTGGTACTTAGAGAAGTAACAAGAGAAATAACAGTGTTTTCTGAATGAATAAATATTGTAATTGTTCTACAGAGTGCAAAAATAATTCTGATGCTTACAGTGCCATTACCTTTCATTTTTATACAATCTTATTTTTCTTCTGCAGTTTCTATTTCTTTTCTTGTTCTTCTCTCTTGCCTTTATTCTTTGGCCTTGATGTCAATGTGCCTCTTGGAAAGGTAAGACTGTTTTATTTATTTTCTCAAAGCTAGCACTTCTTGCACAGAGCAGAGGATCACATCCTTGTGTGTTTTTGTGGATGTTTGGAGTCAGCGAATGCAGCAGGTTGTTCATTTTGTCATGGTTCACAGCAGGGGGTTGTCATACTGCTGAGTTGCTGATGGTATTCTGCTATTCGTAATTGTAAAAATAAAAGCAAACAAGGAAATTCACAGTGTCAAAAAGCTAAGGGAATTGCAGAGGAAATTCAGTGTTGATGTTTGCAAAAGGATGCAGATGGAAAACAGTTAAAATAACCTCAACTGTAAACACACTCTGAACTAACACTCAGGAAGAAAATCAGGATTTTGAAACAGGTAGAGCTGTGTCTAGCAGCAGGAAAAATACAAAAGAGGGCAAGGAAGAATGTTCAGCTGCTGAATAGACAGGAAGGGAGAGACAGAGAAATTGCAGGATTTTTCTGATTCAGGAAGTGACACTGCTAAAAGGAGGTATTGGAGAGGTCTAAAAAATTTGTCATAAAATGATGGACGGACAGCTGTCTGTCTAAGGCAGCTGTTCACTGTCTAATACAAACAATTACCATAGAATAAGCTTAAAGTAAGCAAAAATTTACAGCTAAGGATACAGGTTGTAAAGAAATCTGTCACAATGTGCTTAGCAGTTGAAAGTTCAGCGTTCAAAAAGTAATGTGAAGAGGGGTAGATAAATCAGAGAACTATAATGGTTCCATTTTTCTCTGTAGCCAGAAACTTCCAGAACAAGGATGCTGAGCTACGACAATTTTTCTTTTGATCCAGGATAGCAGAGGTAGAAAGTAGCCTAGAAAACATAATATTAAAGTCTCAAGAACATGTAATGATGGAGCATAATCTTCTGATTTGGGGACAGACCCGTACCATTAAATTTCTCAGTCTCTCTTGGCTATGGCTTCAGCTGTGTCAGTGAATAATTCCTCTGCTCTGCACTTGAGACAAGCTGAGATACAGTTGTGTGAAAGATGTTCTGCCATGCCCTTCCACCATTTGTACCAGCTCATTCTTTGTTTCCAGATGTAATTAGAGGTATTGATTAAGTGGCATGGGTCCAATTGGCTGGGATTTCCTTTTTCCCTTTAAGGAAAAGCCCCTGCTTTGTGCTTCATTTCAGCTAGATCAAAGCTTTCATCTGCACTTGTGTGCTGATGCAGAGACAGCTCTCAGAAGTATCCACATCAACTGGAAGCCACTGTGTCCTTGTTTGGCCAGAGCTCAAAATGAACGTTTCCATGGGCTGAGACAGCAGCATACATAGAGGCTGGCTTGAATGGGGAACAACCATAGAGAAGAATTAGGAGAAGTGTGAGCACATCAGTGTTGTTTACAGCTCTTGTAAACAACAGTCAAGATCATTATCAGGCTGCTGCTGTTTAAAACATACTGCTTTGATCCAGTGATCATGAAACACATTAAGTTACAACTGCATACCTAATTGTGTTTCTGCTGCAGGATTTCTGAGAACTATGGTACAGCATGGTATGGCTGTGAGAAGTTTTAAGTGGCTGTGACTGGTGAAAATTTGACTTTGCAGTTTCTTGCTAATTCATAATGGAAAAAAAAATCAGAAGTTCTTCTGAAGCAAACAAATCATGGACAGAATAACTTTAAGAAGCCAAGATTTTCACAGTAGTAGCAAATAACCTTATATGACTCTGTCTTTTGCTGTACCACAGAATCCATGAGTCCAGAGCAAGCAGTCAACCTAGAGAGAGATTCCAAATTTAAAAAAACATTCTAGGAATTAAGGTGCACCTTTAAAAATCACAGGAGCTGGTAGTGACAATTGCAAGAACGTGTCTGCATTATTTTTTCCATTTGCCTGTACTGTTGTACATTTTTCAGTTCCGGTCACAACTAGAATAATATCTTTGTGCAGCATATGAGAAAAACATGGTCAATCAGAGGTTCAGAGTTTTCTGCATATAGAGTTTGCACCTGCATTTTCCACCAGTGTGGGTATGGCGTTGGTTTGTCACTGAGTGTTTGCCTCTTCTAGTACAGCTACAGAATTGGTGAGAAGCTTACTCATCCTGGTTTTACCAATACCATTGCTGATAACACTTAAGTCCTTTTGGCCTAATGTTTGAGGGCAGTTATTGTCTGGTTAGAAAAGCTAATGGGATGCTTAAGGTCAGAACTCCGTGTTTTTTTCCTAAGTTCTAGGAGGTTTGCTGTTTTTCACTTGGACTCATCCTGCCTCCACGGGCTGCTGGGTCTTGTTCAGCTCTTGCTCTCCACTGAGCTGATGCACTCCTCGCTGTCGTGTTCCTTGAACAGGACTAATAGTCAGAACAACATAAACATTTCTGTGCTGTCTTTAGGGCTGACACGAGTCCCAGCTGAACAGCTGACTGATGTCATTGCAGGGGAATTTACATGGATCCCTTAGAGACTGTGTCAAGGCTTCACTTCCCTTTCTCTCCTCACCTTTCACCCCCCCATTCTGACCCAAACTCCTTCAGTGTGTTTTCCTCTTGCTTTACCTAGCACCTAAGGTTTAGCAGGTATAAATCCCTTTGGGACCACTTTGTTGAGCCCAGGAAGGCTGCTCTAACTGCAATGCCAAGATGAATTCCTCTTGTTGAATTCACTGTTTCTCCATAATGGCTGGTCCCTGGAGCACACAAGGGTT
The DNA here is from genome assembly GCA_013396955.1 of Regulus satrapa. Classification (NCBI taxonomy): domain Eukaryota; kingdom Metazoa; phylum Chordata; class Aves; order Passeriformes; family Regulidae; genus Regulus; species Regulus satrapa. Next base: position 44,867 of record VWZN01011150.1, read on the forward strand.
CAGTTTCTTGTAGAGAGGACGAGGAGCATCAGCAGGAGCTGAAATGTGGTTTACAGCCCCAGAAAGCCTGCTAGGCAGTTGTGGCAGTCCTAGGACCACCCAGGAGATGAAGGATTATTTTACCTTTCCCATCCTGCTTTTACATATTTGGCTTTATGAACATCAGGTAGGGGTTGACAAGACAGATTATAGTGAGCTGAGTGGCAGAGGAAGGAGCCATCAATGATTTAGAGAGTCAACACTGACTATGAAAGTGGAAAAATCTTACGGGTGAGGTGTGTGTGGGGGATATATAAACTCAATGCTTTTCCAGAGGATCTGCACTGCTGTGAACTCCCTTGAACTGTAGAGACAGCTGCAGCAGGCCCAGCATCACAGCACGCATGATACCTGTAGAGTGTTTTACCAAGGCCAGTCACTCCACAGGTCCAAAGCATCAAGTCTTGTAGCAGTTCCTCAAAAACAAGGTAATGGTAAGCTCCTCATCCCCTGCCTTCACCCCTGCGTTTTCCTCTATGGGATCCTCTCCCCTCAATACCTGAGGGGAAATCTCCTGACACAAGCAATTTGGGAATGATGTTGGCAAGATGGAGAGGGATTTAAAACAAAGTCATTTTCTGAGGTTGGAATACATGGAATTGGAAGAGTATCTAACTAACTTTGATTTGTGTTGCCCATTCACACTAAAGTCATCTGCCTGCCTGGGTGATTTAATTCAGCAAAGGTGAGCATGGCATGGGGAGTGTGCCATCAGCATTTCTTTGTACAACTATTGAGCTGTATATATTGTCAGATAATATACTGTATATATGGCAAAATTGCTTTACTTCCACTGAATGCAGGTGAACTATCTTAGCTTTAGCATAAGGGACTTCAAGCAAATCAGATCCCTGACAAAACAGAAAGCCCAGTTCATCCTAGGGAGCCACTTGGTGGTGAAAAATCGTTGGTTTTGTTCATGCCTTTGTGCAGTTTATCATTTACCGATTTTTTAACCAGCAGAGAGAAACCCACAGTGTGGTCACAGATGATACTTTCTGGTTTCCTTCTCACCCAGAGTGAACACAGGACTCACTGCTGCACTGAAATAACAAAGGACAAGAATGTGCAAATAAAGGAAACCATGTGCAGCAGATACAGTATCCAGACCAGAAGCTCTCTAATTCTTGTTTATGTGGGATTTTCCTACCTGCATTTTCTCTGTGCTTGTGAACATACATATTCCCTTTCTTGTGATCACATAAGGAAGTGTGGTCTGTGTGGATTTTGCACCCAGTGAATTTTATCATGTAGGAATGCTGGGATAACAAAGAAAAGATATGCCTTTTTTTTCCCTGGTCTCAAACCCAAGAACCAGTGTTCTTTTCCATAAGGCAGGGTAGGCTTTCTCAGAATAGCAGCAGTTTCTGTTTGCCTCAGTGCTGCATTAGCCAAAATTCCAGGCTTGCTCTCACGCCCCAAGGATATTGCCTGCTGTCATGGCTCTTGTTACGGGTGAATTTTAGGCAGATTTGGTTCAAGAGTCATTGAAACTTATGCATACTACTAATTTGAAGATACCCATGGCGATTTTTATGCACCACAGTGTTGCACTTTGTGGGGTTTAAATGGATGGACAAGCTTAGCAAAATGCACTGAATTCTCAGAAATGCTTTTCATACAGACAAAACCAGTTTCACACTGTTAGATATAAGAACTGACCTTTTCAGCTTCCTGATTGATAGACTGTAACTTGGCAAAGCTGGGATAAGTAGGCAGAGGGACTTAAAAATTTACGTCTTATCTGATAAAGATGTTCTCTTTTTTTTTATTTTAAACTTCTAGAGTGCCCGACCACACAGAAAAGTCGTTATAAAGGCAAATGCTTCCATCCCTTGATGAAGAGAATATTGTTTACACCTATTTTCAAAAGTATAGAAATGAACAACCTGTAGCCAAGACTGCAACCACCTTGTATTTTAAAGCCATCACTCAAAATTTGTTACCTGACAGTTCCTGTCTAAAGCTATGATATATGCTGCATCTAATAAAATCCTATATGTTGAAATTAGAAAAGGGGAAGAAAAATAAACTGACAACCTACATCACCTAGGAAGAACTTAAGGGAAGTTCAGCTGATCGAGTCAGTGTGTCTTGGGCATGGAACCAAAGTTACAATAGAAAAATCTATTCCTGCTGTGCAGGGCAGTTATTTAAATGTCACCCTGTCATCTGACAAATGGATCAAAAATGAACAGATCAGAGTAGGAGAAACGCAAGAGATGCTGACAACAAAGTGCTCAATTTGAAGTGTGTGGCTTTCTCACTGCAGAGAATCCTGCTCTCCCTCTTTGGTTTTAACCTCAGGAACAAATGACAGCTGCAATGTGGAAGGAAGAAAGGAAAAAGAAACCAGTCTGGGTTATTGCAGGATGGGCAGGACGGTCACCATGTTTTGGGCTTGAGATCATAACCACCTGCCTTGGCCAAGGAATGGAAGAAGAGGGTGTCTGGCATAAGGAGGGTTTCCAGTGGAGTTGAAGCCTTATCTCTCTTCACCATCCCTACATGAAGAACAGTCTATTATCAGATAACTTTTCATACTCTTTAAAGACTGCCATTGAGATAATAATAACAACTATACTTGGTTTCACTATAGAATAACCACTGAGGATCACTGAATTGGACCTACAGAGTAGCTCCTGAGAAAAAAAAGAAATGTTGGAGGATAGGGCAGGGAGGAAAGCTAATCCCCTTATCCGTGTGACATGATTCACAAAGCATCAGCTTCCAAGTGTTTTGTTGCAGCTTGGGAAAAATGTTTTGGTTCAGCTTGTCAACTGACTTTGTTAGTTGGTGTCCTGATCAATGATCCATAGACCAAAAATGGGGAAAAACTTTGTGAACACAACCTTATTGCAAATAAGAAATATTGCTAGTCTGTTTAGGTTTTTCCACAGCTAAGAGTAAGTAAAAGTAGTTTTCATTTCAAAGCATTACTTACCTGATTACTCCTGATCACAAAGCCTGGAACCCAGCTGTGGTGCCTTCTTGAGGTGATAGGTCAGTGCAGCCAGTACTCTTTCAGAAATGTCCCTGAGGAGCATAATGCCTGCAGCAATCACTCTGAGGGTCCTGTGCCAAGGGAAGCAGTGCAGCCAGCAGCACCCACCCTTCCTTTCCCACTGATGGGCTGGCTGTGCCTTCTCAGTGCCTCTGGTCTCATTTCCTGGGGAATGGAGTCCTGCCTATTCAGGCTTTGCCACAGGGTTCCTGTGGCAAGGCTCTGTCTTCTGTGATGGAGCCTTAATTTTACCTGGAAGAAATGGATTTCTGTACTACAAACTAGAAAATGAATGGCCAGAATACAGCTTGTACATTATTTACACCTTCAAAGCAGGGATCACGTGTACCAACATCTTGCACACATCAGAAGCTTTTAAAGTGTTTTTCAAAGAATTTCTCCTTTGGTTGCCTGTTTACTTTTATAAACAAAGCATCTGAGGCACAAAGCAGTGAGGTGGGTCACTTGCCAGAGCAACTTAGCACATCAAAAGCAGTTTTTTAGCCATAGGAGGGAAGAAGTTCCTGTAGTATCAAGGATGCCTGCCCCTCACAGATGGTTGGGGTTTTTTTGGCCAGAATAGGTTTTAATCAGTAATGTCAATTTTCCCAACTGCATTGCAATTCTGGGCTCAGCTTCTCCACAAAGACTGCTAATATCCTTATTTCTTGAGTGCCAGGAGATAGTGTTAAGCCTTCCATCAAAGATTAGAAGTTATTAGCAAGTAATATTTTTCTCCTGCACTTTAAAATTAATTTCAATTATAGAATGACCACATCTTCTTGAAACACTCTGGTTCAGCCAGACGGTTTACTGAGGTCTAGCATCAAGCTGTATGTTTGCTGGTTCATTTTTTTTAAGAAATGTGCTTGTAGGTAGATGCATTACCTAGTAGGTAGATGTGTTACATGAGTGCAGGCACACTGCTTGCTTTTTTGTTCAAATTCCTTTTCCCTAGAAGAAGACTCTTCCATGAGCAGCTTTCCACGAGCTTCAGTTCAGTCCCGAAGCTCTGGAGTCAGGCACTGGAAGAGTGGTCCCACTCCTGTGACAACTGGAGGTCACTGAGAAGCTTAACAACAGCTTGCTAGCTACAAAGAGGGGCCTTTCCCTCCAGGTATTCCTTCTTCCCACCTCACTCTTTTCTCCTCTGTTGCAGGATCAGGTAATTTCACACCTTTAGGCTGCTTTCCTCAGGCTGGCAGTTAAAGCACTGAGTTCTTGCAGAAGAATGAGCAGCACTTGGTTTTGGTGATGGTGCAATAACTTCCACCACAGGTTTGGTGTAAAAAAATGCCCTAGAAACATTTATTTCAGGCAATCATACAGCAGGATTATGGCACAGATAGAAATGCACAGTTTCACAGCATAGCTGACTGGTATTGTGGCAGGCTTAATAATTTTGACTCGCTGAGCCATGTTATCTTATTTGTCTTTTTTGTCTGATTTGCCCTCCCTTACTCCTGTGTGTATATGTATGCATACACAATACAGGCATTGCATTCCCAAGGGCTCAGGGTGGGATGGGGGCTGCTAGTGTGACTGCAGCAGACCTGGGTCTGCAAACTTTTCAAAGATTGTTCTTCCCTCCAGGGAGCTGAAGCACCCCTGCTTTACTCTCCTTGCAGCGTAACACATGCCATGCCTAAAACACACTTGCTGATATGAGTTAATACGAACTTTCTGCTGTCAGCTAGATCAAAATGAGCTTCATGTCTGTGTGTGTATATATATATATACATGTATCTATATGTATATTTACATATATATACACATATATATGCATATACTTACCTATTCCGTACTGTATATAGAAATTATTGCTATAGCTTACAAAAGTATACTTCAGTCTAGGCATGGGGAACTGAATCAAGATTGTTTAGCTGCCACAGCTGGTGTACTCCTCCAGGTTAAGTTTCACACCTCATGGCCAACTAGTTTTTTGATTCTTTTTTCTGGACCCTTCTCTGTCTTTGGACTCTTAATCCTGGGCTTTCTGCTGTTCCTGTGGTTCATTGAAGCAAAGGATTGACAGATTAATCACCAACATCCTGTCCCTAAAACCAACAAGAAAAATAAAAAATCAGTTTGCTGCAGCCTTTGAGGACAGCAATACAGCCCTGGATCCCTGCCATGTGCCCTTTGAGGCTGTTTAGGAGCAGCAGCACTCCAGGCTGTCCATCCTGCCAAAGCAGGAGGTGAACCACAGAAGGTTGAACAAATCAGCTTGACCAGAATTTGACTTGCTGCTTTTTTTTTTCCCAATTACCAAATTGGGGGATTTTGAAGACTGTTTTTTGCATTTAAGCACTTCAGATGGGAGCCTGATTACATGAGATGAATTTAGGCAATTGGGGTTGCAGTAAGGAAATTGTACTTCTTGCAGTGTTACCAGCCTGCCTCAGCTCCATCCTCTCTCACTGCTGTGCCTGGAGGACAGTGGAAATTTTTTTTTTTAGGTGTTGTTCATCTTCCGACCCCCTATCATCATCTCAGTGGGAAACATCCTCTGAAACCCAAAGCTTTCAGTTCTGTGGCACCCCATGAGGACTGCCCAGGCAGCAGGGCTCAGAGAACAAACACACAGCTGCTGGTGATCCAAAGGGTTTTCTCTTCCCCTGCCCTCTCTCACATCAGCACCTCTGTGGTTTTATATATACTTTTTGTTCCAGATTTTTTTGGTGTCTGTTCCAGAACAAAATTGTAAATGACTTGGCAGAATGGCCCTTTGATAAACACTGGACATGTATCTGTACTATATGTATTAACGTGTAGGAGAGAATCCTTATTGTATGTAAAGTTTTATGAATGGTTATTTTTTAATTTATGTATTTAATATAGGATTCAATGACCTCTGGTGTTTTAGTTTGTATAAAAAATAAAACAGCAACGTTTTTTTAAAAAACCAGCCCTTCACGTTCACGGAGATACTCGGCACAGCTGGAGCCTGGTCAGCGGCATCACCCTCAGGCGGAGCGCGGGGCTGTGACCCAGCGGGGCTGGGCGGTACCTGGCTGGGGAGCACCCCGATTAAAGGGTGAGGAAAAGGGAGAGCAGGCAGCGCTCCCAGCCAAGGGGGCCGAGCGTGAATTTATTGCTGTTTGCCAGGCCTGTGCAGAAACAAAACACAGCAGCAAGCCGCTGCCTTTCTGGACTCCACGGCGCACGGTCTGAGACCTTGAAGGCTCCTGCCGCAATTTGAAATAAGTCCACGGCCGGCTGCGTTCAGCTGCGCCCGGGGCTGAGGCGGGGCCGGGCTCTGGACGGGCCGGGGCTGAGCGGGGCCGGGCTGGGAGCGGAGCTGGGGGCGGGAGCAGGGCCTGGGCAGGGCTCGCTGTCCGGCGGTGCGGCCTGGGGGGGCTCCGCGCCGGGGCGGACAGAGCGGCTCGGAAAAGTTTCGGTAGAAGCGCAGGGAAGTCACCGCAACCCTGGAAGTGACCATACCCCAGACCGGTGACCGCCCATGGGCCGCGGCTGGTTCCCGCTTCTGTTTCACTGAGGGGGTCTGCACCGCACCTTCGGCCCTTAACAGGCTCAGACTCTGGAATCACCTCCCTCCCTATCAATGCTTCGCAATTTCTCTGCCTGAAATGAATTTTAAATTATGGAACAATTTCACTTTGAGGAGGGGGTCAGCAGTGCACAGCAGCACTTCGTGGCAGTTGATGTCCCAGAGACAAAATGCACTTAGTGCGAGGGGACGGGGAGCTGTGCGTGCTGCCAAAAAGCCCTGTAGGAAGAAAATTGTCAAGGAAATCTTAGTAAATGGAAAGGACATTTGGAGGTGCAAAGTTGTAGCCAGGTATGTATACCTAACTCATCCTTTTTGCACTCAAGAAATCTAAGCTAAAGAGTATCAGATTGCTACAGAATAGTCCAGTACATTAATGTATTCTTTACTAAAGAAACCCCTAACGTTATCTTTCCCAAGATCCAGTCCCCAAGAACTGCAGTTCATATCTTTAAAGTGCTCTTAGAAGCCCGAAACACATTAAATGGGTCTGAAACACAGAAGTTTGGATTTAGATTTAGTTCTCCACTATTAGAGAATTCAAACATGTTCGTTTCCCTTGCACAATAATCTTCAAATAATGAGTGAAGCAAAGAATTTGAGCCAAGCATTCTTGTTTGACTGGAAAAAAATGAAGAGGCATTTAATATTAAAATACACTATTTTAGAATTAAAGATAATAGATATTCAATAAAAAATAGATGTGTGCTACAGGGCCTGTGGGATGAGCTCAGCTCAGAAAGACCTTGTGGATCTGGATAAGGCTGTGGAGTGGAGCTCGTTTGATGTTTGTACAAATATCCCTCACACCAAATGATGTCAACACAGTAGTTGCTGAGTGGCCAGACTAGGAGGCATTCACTTCTCTAAAAATCTCTAATAAAATTAGCAATGTATTTCAGGGAAACTGCTGGTAATGAGAGTTGGACCAGTAGGGGTGTAGAAAAGCTCCTGCATGAACTCCCAGCCTGAACACCAGCTGGAGTACTTTGCTGATGGAAGGGAGATACGGTACAAGAAAATGTGCATCCTGTACAGATACAGCTCAGAATGGTAAGCCTATCTGTTATGTCTGATTTTGCCATCTCCTGTGTACACATGGAAGCATGGCCATCCAGGGGATCCTTTTTATGACAATAAAAAAAGAACTTCGCACCAGATTTTGGGTCCAGAATGCTCTGGGCGTTTCTCTGGGACAGCTGCAAGGTATCTTCAGCTACAAGACAATAAAAGGATGGGACCATGCAAGGGAGATGCAGACGGTCCTGGGACCGGCCATGGGTGGGCCTGGTGTGAGTCTGTCCCTGGTATGTGGCAGCACATCCGCCTGCCCAGGCAGGTGTATGGGGTCGAATGAGGCCTGACGTTGCAGCTGTGTGGGCCATCTTCGAGACATCTCCGTTTTGTCTTGTATTTTATCATAAAATACTTTGGCGAGTGAGGGACTAAACCCTGTCCCAGACTGTGCTTCTGCCAGAGCAGGTATGATGAGTGCTCGTGGCTAGAGCGAAGTCTGGCTGTGCATTAGAAGGTCTCTGGGTCGTCTCTGGAGCCCCTTTGGATAGCAGCAGTTTTCCATTGTTTGGGATATTATCTAAACACCATAAAAGCCCCAGTAACTGGCAGTGTGCCATCTGCTTTGTGTTGAGGGGGGGCTAAGTCTGAACTTGACCAAAATATACATTTCAAAGCCCTGTTCCTGGTTGGGCAGAGATGCAACCCACAGCTTGTGATGCACTGACAAGAGGCCATTGAGCTACATCTGCTCCAGTGCTTGGGCAGCGAGTGACAGCCACGATCAAGCTGCTTTGCACAACAAAGGAAATCCTGTGTAAACCATTTTAGAAGCCTGAAACGGGACTGAGACTAGAGATATAATGATTTCAGAGTGTACAACAGATGGAGACTTTAGAGCCTGGAGCCACTAATCTATGGATTACAGACTCCCTAATTATAGACTAACATTTACCATTTAAGAGAGGCACTTCTGCCAAGGGAGGGATCTTGCAGTGCTCAACAACTGAATGTCATTTTAGGGATAACTAGGGAAAGCACAGAAATTGGAAAATGTCACTGTATCCTTTTCTTGGTCATTTGTATAATCACATGCTGCATGGAGTTCTGGTCTACTGCAAATCTTGAAACTGGAACCTGTCTGGTGAGCTTGATGTGCACTAAAAGGCAGGACCCCCAACTGCCTCAGAAACAGGAAAAGCACCCATACTTGAGCCATGTATGGCACAATCAGAGAAACAAACCCACTCAATAAAGTTTTGAGTCGCCAAGCAAGCAAGCATGACAAACTCTCTCATATGCTGGGATATCAGCCACTGATTCTCAAGTGCTTTAAATGCTCTGGTCTTGAGCAGACAATTTCCTTTTATAACAAACTGTGATAAAATGCAGTAAGGATCATCTTCAGCAAGATCCTTCTGCAGTAAGGATCAGTGACTCATTAATTCTGATTTCTTTACAATAGCCATAGTTATGTGCATTCAGAGATTTGAACGGAACTGGGAGTCTTTTGTTTGTACATTCTTTGTATGTTTTCAACCATCCCAGAAGTTAAATCATATTAATGTGACACAAAACATACTTTACAAAACAAGATTATTATTCTGCTTTGCATGGTCCAGGGGAAACATAATGAGCTTCACTTCCTGGAGACAGATAAAGGAGGTCTCAGACCTGGCAGAAGACAACATATTTCAACAGCAGTTTCCAAGTTAGTGATCTGAACTCCTGTCCAGGCATGCAGAGAATACACGTGGATGGTTTTTAGGATTAATGGAGAGACTACACTGAAAAAGAAGGTGGGAAAATGCAGATTTGGAAGTGCTCAGCACACAGGAAAATTAGTCTGTTTTCATTAGTCATCTAAAATAGATTTTTATGAATGGAAGTCAAGGAAATTCTACAGGATCATTCTGACACGTATCACTGGATGCATTTATATTTTAGGTCCTGAGTTTGCAAGCTGTGATACTCCTCCTAATTTAAATCCAGAGAAATATTCTAAACGACAAAAATATCATTAGTCATTGGTGTAGAGTGTGTGAAACAGTTTTTCAGGATGAGAGCCTGTCATGGTTTAACCCCAGCCAGCAAAAAATACCGCACAGCTGTTTGCTCGCTCCCCCACCAGCAGGACTGGGAAGAGAATCAGAAGGACTCATGGGATGAGATAAAGAGACTTTAATAGGCAAAGAAAAAGCTTCACACACAAGCAAAACAAACCAAGGAATAAATTCACTGTTTCCCAGTGGCAGGCAGGTGTTGAGCCACCTCCAAGAGAGCAGTGCCCCATCCCATGCAGTGGCTACTTGGGAAGACAAATGCCATCATTCCAAATGCCCCCCCTTCCTTCTTCTTCCCCCTGTGTTGGGTACTGAGCATGACATCTAGTATGGAATATCCCTTGGGTCAGGTCAGGTCACCTCTCCTGCTTGTGCCTCCTTCCAGCCTCCCCTGCAGCCCCAACTTCCTTGCCATTGTGGCCATATGAAAAGCAGAAAAGCCTTTGGCTCTCTGTAAGTCCTGTTCAGCAATAACAAAAATGTCTCTATATTATTAGCTTCGATTGAACTTGTGCTCAGCACAAATCCAAAACTAGAGGCCCGTACCAGCCACTGTGAAGAAAATTAACTCCACCCCAGCTGAAACCAGCACAGAACCACAGGATCTTAGAACCACAGTAATTCTCTCAGTCAGTTTAGGGCTTTCCTTGTCATGTTCCCAGCAATGCTTCCTCAGTTGCAAATCACTCACTGATGCCTGCACTGTCCCCAGCACTCCACTTTGGGTTGTTCCATAGCTGTCCTTGTTGTGAGAGCTCTGTCAGGAAAATCTGAACCTCTCTGGCCCTTTCCTTATTGTTGTGGAAAATGCTAGTAATATTCAAAGGAAAAACACGAATGCATTAGAAACTATTATTAAGCAAGTTTTGAAGTAAAATACAGAAGAATTAAAGAAAAGGTACACCCTCCTTAACAGGATTAATGCATACATATGACATGTCTATAAGACAAGGCATTGGGCAGCTAGCTGTGTGAGCTGGCGTTCAGACCCCCTACAGCATTAGGAGGTCCAGAGGTGATGCTGGGAAAGCCCTCTGTGTAAACCTCTTCATCCAGAACCAACACACACTCTCAAACCAGACTCTTGGTTTTGAATACAGATAGAAAGCATTAGTGCTAAACTTTCTCCGTCACTTCCGAGAATTAAGAAGAGACAAGAATAGAAAAATCAACCAAGTGTTATAGTAAAAACCCACAGAAGTTTGGACTTCTTTGTATATGAAACAGAGAATTTTTAAAGTGGCCAGTTTCCCCAAGATCCTTCTGTAAGCCCCAGGTAAGCCAGTAGTTAAAATTGCTTAACTGATAGGGGGTTGTGAAAAGAATTCAAGCATTCCATCTTGGCAGGAAAGACAAGCCTCTGTTTTCACATTGTCAGCACAGAAAATTCCAGAGGTTACCACAGTATCTATTACTTGGATTTTTATCAGCTAGCCTAGTCACCGAATGTTCTGAGGGACAGCCACTTAGTCTAAACCTGTAAGAACAAACCATGGATATGGTACCTAACATTGTCCATTGTTGTTTAGCTTCACAGAATATGAGTGGTTCACTTGGCAGTTATGGGTCTGAAATTCTTAAAATTATATATGTTTTATGGATGCATAAAAGCTGCATTGCAGGTAAGGCATTAGCACATCTGGGGTGCAGACTGATTTCAGTCTCAGGCATTCAAAGCTTATCCCAACAGATGCAACATTCATATGCTTTCATAGGGAAATGGCTAACAAACTGCCTTTAACACTTTTCTAATCCAAAACACCTTATTGTGTTTTGAAAGTTCACAATAATTGATGCTGATAACTCACCCATGCTCTGGAAAGGACCAACATTAAAATGCCACAATTTGACCTTGGGTCCCAACCTCTCCATCAAGAAGGCATCTGGTTCACTATCTGTTCACTGTCTCTCTCTTTGGTCTTTATTTTTTCCATACTCAGTAAAATTCATAAAGCAGCGACAGTCAGCACAATGGAATTTTGTGGTGCACAATTCTCTATTAGATAGCCTGCAGTCTGATGAGTCATCTCAGCTCTTTCCACTACTGTCTGCCCAAGGTGTGACACTCACAGTCCACTGGTTTAGAAGTAAAAGGCAGCTGAGACGAAAGAACCAAGCCAGAAGTTGGGGAAAGCAAGGAGCAAAGATGGGTATGAGCATACAGAAAAAACCTTGATTTTTATTTAATGTCTATGCAACACAGTAATTCCATAACGTAAGGTGAGGATTTCCCTACAAAATAGCAATGAAGAGTAGTCTGAAACTGGCACAACCTGCTCTGCTCAACTTTGGGGGCTGTCACGGAACTGACACTGACCTTGATGTAGCAGGCTTCATTTGGGATTAAGTCCCCCTTTTCCATGTGATTTCTTCCAGATCTATTTGATGCAGCTGAGATTGGGTTCTGGCCTTCAGACAGAGTCTTGTTTCACATGAGCAGCTGAAAAAGAGTTGAGGGAGCAACCCACTCCAAGACTACTTGGAAAAGAGCAGTCTTACAAAGGAGAAGTGGAGGGCAGGCTGTGTTTGGGCGATGGATTTTGGTAGAAGCCTTTTTCTTCTATTCTCTGAAAAAGGGGGACTGAAAGATCTGATTGCTTTTCCCTAGGACATACCTAGCGAGCAACATAGATGGACATTATCTATTTTTATCTATTATAACATCTGTGTGGAAGGGATAGCCCACCAGTCCTTAATGCTAGGACAACTTAACAATGATTTCAAAGGAGAATTTGGTGGGACACTGAATACAGACTGAACACAAATTCTAACATAACTAGATCAGCTGGAGGTATGAAAATTAAGTGAAAAATTAGGAAGTAGTCCCAGCCATAGCAAACATAGGTTCTAGCTCCTGCATGGCATCAAGTCACTCCAGTTTACAGAATATGGTTTTCTTCCAAAGCAGTAGCAAATGGAATGAAGGCAAGCAGACCAGGATCTTCAGTTACAGCCTGGTTCCTGTGGTACTCAGAGAGCTTCTTTAGTGCATTATACCAGGCTGTGCAGGACCATGACAAAAAATACATAAATGGCAGCTCTGTTTCCTTCACCAGCCTGGCCAAAGTCTAATTGACTGTTTGCTTCCTCACAGTCACAAGGAACCATGTAAACAAACAAGCAAACATAGTACCTTTAAATCCACTGTAATTCTACTTTGCGGACATCTAATTACTCATTATAGGCTTGTAATCACTGGCACATAATCACTAATTATCTCTAGATACACCACCTGTTTTTGCACCAGTGTGCTGCCCTGAAGCCACAGGTTGAAGGAGAGGTTGAAGGAAAGGATGCTTTAGGTCTGCAATGGTTGACTAGGTCAAGTGCAACACCAAAGAAACAAGGAAATCTCAGCTTAGTCTTCCAAGTCATTTATGCGAATAAAAGCAGGCACAGAGGAGAGTAGCTGGTGAACCCTAAAACAGGCTGGAATAAGAGGGAGTCACAGCAGCAGATATGCTTGGAAGCAAGTCAGCATTTGCCATCACAACAGAGGCCGAACACGGAGACCAGCCAAGCCAGGCTTCACAGCTTAGGGAAGATGCTGGATGATGCCATACAAGAAGAAGGGAACAAACAGGACCAGGTAGAAAGAGACTAATTTTGAGAAGCAGAACATGAACTTGGAGGAAGTGGGCTGACTGCTCTTGAAGTGAATCTGGTGGCATGCATCTGGCAGAAACTTACATAGAATGTGTGTTTTCTTACATAAATCCATCTCATCCAGGCCCTAATGGTCCACACCACACCAAGCCAGACAGCTGTTAGAGTGACTGAAATCTCACCATTCCTGAAACTGTGATCCTGAAGGTACCCATTGACATGCAAACAACAGAAGATTGCTACAAGTTTGTTTGGCTGTTCCTAGAAATCTGGAGTTACATCTCTGAGTTGGTCCGTCGTAATTGAAGGCGGCTGGAGCTCATCTCATGTGCCGAACCTTCAGGGTCACCACGCGTTCCTCCTTGTTAGTTCAGGTGGGCCCAGCAGACTTTAGCCAGGTTGGAATATTTAGGGTTTCATACTGATGCCAGATCTGTGCTTCTGACACTTTAAAAAAATTAAACATTACTTATCTCTGGTCCCAAACAGCTTTGTAATTGAGTGACTCAGTTTGTATCTGACTGCAAGGCCTGTAGTGCCACAGAAGTACTTTGACACTGGGAAGATAGTAGTCCTTCCTTGGAGGAGCTGGTGAGGGAGAAGGAGAGTCCAGACTCCACATAGAAAAAAGTTTCAGAACTCTATTTCCACAATTACTATTTCTTAACATTTTGACACGCAGCTCATTTCAGGAGGAAAAAAGTATCCCACATGTTGAAATACTAGAATTTTCCATAGGGTTTTGCTCAGCTCTAAATAAATATGGGAGCAAAAAGTATTACTGCATTTCAGAAATATCCTTGGAATAACCAAGCACAGAAGATTATAACTTCCAGCTGCTTATCAGATTTGTGCTTTGTTCGTATGACAGACTGACAGCATGCTGAAGTCAGGCTGTGTGTGTTGCTTGAAGTTATTCCCTCCAACAATACAATAGTATTCTGCAGTAGAAATTACCACACCATTAACCCACTCTCCCTGTGGTTTTGGCATGAAATACTGAACAAGCTTTTGACAGAGTCAGATGTTTTGCCTTTCTCATTCTGCAGTGGTTTGGCTTTGGTAAAGGATTTCACCAAGGACAACACTCTTGGCACAGCAGTTCCCCAGGGACTGATATGCAGAGCAGCCTGGAGGATCACAAAAGTCTGTCTCATCTTCTAACATGCCTTTGTCTGAAAATTTATAAAATGGAGTGTGGTGATGGAGGCATCAGCCACTGACCTTCCCCAGCTGATTGAGGTAGCAGGCTCATCAGTCACTTGCCCTTCATAAACATGCCATTTCTGAGTGAGCAGAAGAGCCCGCCCATCTCTGACCTCTGCTTCTAAATGTAAGTGGGACAATCAGATTTTCTTGGCTCTTTCACTGTTCCTTCTGCATTTGCACTTTGCCTGACTTTCCCTGAGGCACATGAAAGGCAGTGCCAGGGGCTGTCCTGACATTGCTGCAAGGAGGATAGTAGAACAACCCTGTTTATCTGGCAGCCTCCAAAAACAGGACACACTTGTAAATCGTGACTGCAGAGTATGACAAAGCAGCTCTAACTTTGCATGAAACAAGACAATTAGGACTTACTTCCTCATTGCAACTTATGCTTATAAGGAAGGAATGCAGTTTTATCAAATCCTGTAGGAATCAGAAGAATTAGTGTTAACCTGCTACTACCACTGTCCTGCTCCTTCTCCAGCTGAACCCAAAGACCTTTGAAGGAAAGAAGCTATGAAAGCTGATGTGCATTTATTTTGCTCACAATGTCATGCAGTCGTTACATCACATCCTTTTCATGCAATCAAAGACCTGCTGCCTCAAAACCCACAGGAAAATCAGTGGAAAACCATTCTGTATGGATCTGACTTCAAGGAAGGAAATGTCCTCACTCAGGACACAGCTCAAGTTTGTCAGCATTGGTGAAGGAAGGAATCAAATCCCACCTAATGTCAACAGTCTATTTCCTTCTAATAGTACAGTATTCTCCGAGTCCAGTTAGCATTGTAATCACAGCTATGGAGCTTGACATGCTTCCTGGTGTAATGAGCAACTTCCAGTGACACAGGCAACCTTATGTGAACAACACGTCACAATCTGGGACATGCTTTACTCTTTTAAACCACTTCCTACTTTTATTACAGATAGAATGGTGTTGCACGAAGCATCTGGGAGCTGGGAACAGCACAGAAGTTTGCCAGCAGAAGATGTAGAGTTCTTCCAATTAAGAAACTGCCTACTGCCCTGACAAATGGAAAATAAACTAGCAAAGTCATCAGGAAATACCCATCAGAGGACAACAGTGCCTTGGCAGTGGCAGGCAAGATGACCTAATTTGACTTCTCTGTCAATACCTTTGCTATTTGGATGATTAATCTGGCAATTTAAATTCCTCTTCAGCCATTTAAAAGATAACAGTAAGTCTGACAGCCTCGAGAAGAAAATGTTTGAGGAAGTTACACGACACGTTGTGCCTCTCAACGGATACTCTGAGGCTCGGGCTGTCAGTGTTTAGTGCCTGTGATTCCCCACACAGGCTCTGAGCCCAGCTGGGACTCTGGCAGCAGCCAGAGGACAAAGAAAACCAGCACTGGGGTTTTGAGAGCACAGAACAAGAAAACGCGCACCCCAGACAGGGTGACTATGTCCCATCTTATTAACTAATCCTTTTGCAGAAAAGGATTTGTTCAAAGACCACTTCCCAGAAGGCTGCACCATTCCCCCATTCATAATCAGTTCACCTTGTAACATGACTGATTTCCATTTCTCAGTGCGCCTTAGACAGTTCTTACTCTAGAATTAGAAGCTTGCCACTACAAAACTTCCCCTCAAATAAATGCTGTTCCCTAGGTCAGAAGAGCAGCCTATTTCTATTTCTTCATGAGATAACCAGTGGTGCCCATCTGATGGGCTCAGCTCAGATTCCTGACCCACGAGGACCAGCACTTCTGTTCCGGGGTCAGGATGTGAACCCAGCCCTCGAGCCAAGGAAATCCTTGCAGGACTGACAGTCGGCTCTGGTGGGTCCTGCAGCAGCACAAAGCACATGAGCTCACATGCCTATCATCTCCATCCTCCCTGGGCTCGGGCAGGGAAACAGCCTTCCCACTGCATCCCCTCCCTGATCACTATCTTCAATCTACTTTGTACTGAGAATCGAGACGAAAGCTGGTTTGCCAGCAGGGTTTGAAGCTGCACCACTCATGACTGTTTGTCTGACAAACATTTTTGTGTATGAGCATACAAACATGTGATTCAAAGAAAAGAAAATTAACTTAACTAGATGGGGCAGACATTTTGTCACTATAATTAAAAGCTTCACATGTGATCCAAGATATACATATACAGAAATATAAATAATGTCTTCTGCTGGGCTCAAAAGCAACTGTGCAGTGAACACACACTGAACACAAACTTCAATTTTCACAGTATTCTCGAACTAGTAGCCTTATAACACCTAACAAAAAATATCTTAAAAGTGAATGGCAATTTGAGAAGTAAAAGTCAAGAAACGGTCTTTTATGCAGTGAATGACTTTCATTAGAAGTTAGATTTTAAAGCCTTCACTTCCCAGAAGAGCCCTGTACTCCTTTACTGGTGCAGTTAATTTCAGTGCGACCATCTATGCAGTAAGGCACTAGGAAAGATAAACATTGGAATCAGCATTTAAATAAATATTGCTATTAAAGTACAATGATGAAACTTCTGCATGTTTGCAGAATCAGACAAAGGCAAGGCTCCGTTCCAGAGAATTTTAATTCCCCATCAAGTTGCATATGGAGATGTCCCAGCCAAACCAAGGGGTTGACTGTAACTCCAGAGTGGTCAGTGCACAGAGGCACGGGGCAGCGTGCAGTGCAGGGCCGTGCTGCTCCTGCCAGGAGCACTCCTCACTCCTCACTGCTAATGCTTGGCCCCGAGGAGGCAGGGGCCTCCTGCGTGAAGCGTGCCAGCCATCAGCTCCAACCAACATCAGCACATCCCACTCACGGGGGGCAGAAGCTGTTTGAGAGGGGCGTCTCATCTTCTACTCAGTGGATTCCACAGCAGCAGGAGGAGGCTTAATTCCTTTATGCTAAGGCAGTCCCTTAGGAAGGTAAAGACCTGGTGGGCAGCCACTTCATGTGCATTTGTTTGGCCAGTACTGGTGGTCTTGCTGCTAAGCATCCATCTTCCTCTTCCAGAGGAGGAGCATTTGCCAGGGGAATAGGAGTAGTAAAAAACTCCAGAACAAACGTGTTCTGGCTATTTGAAGGAATACTTCCTTCCCTAGCTGCCAACCACTGCTGCTGCCCCTGCACCTGAAACGTGACAGTGCTGGGCTCTTCTCCTGGTGCTGAGCATCATGAAGCCACAATACTGGGGCAGCTGCATATTAAAGCTCATGTAAGAGCCCAAGAACAACCAAATGCAATCCTCCCTGGTGCAGCTTTAGAGAAAATAAGGGCAGACACTGATCAGTATTTCACTGTGCTGTGCAACACAAGACTTTTAAAGTAACTCTTCCAAGTTTGCAGACATGGTCTGTTTATACTTAGTGTGGCCTCTCCATAACCCTTTAGACCTGAATAATTAATTAAAAATTCAAGTTACTGTAAATTATTCCACTTAGATGAAAAAAAACCAAACAAAAACAAACAAACAAAAACAAACCAAAACCAAAGAAACTGACTCAGTTAATGACACTGGTACAAATCCAGTTACAAAGGAGACTGCTTCCCAGAGTGCAGAAGGAGGGAAATGATCCCAAACCATTTCCTCCCACACAGCCTCAAGCCTCAGCCAGCCAGTGCCCCTAAACTGCCTCTCCAGGCTTAATCACAGGGTCATTTTTCTTCATGACGGGTCAGGCTCCATGTGGATTTTCCTTAAGAACCACCAGACCTTGGAGGACTGGCAGAGATAATGGCAATGTTTTGTTTTTGTAGAAAAGGTTGAAAAAAGCATGACTGACATCTCATAACACAAAAATGTGATGTGAGAAATCTCTTGACAGGATGTAGAGCTGCGATACCATGTACACTTGTCCTAGATAAAGAAATGAGCGCTTGGCAAAACGATTTTAGTCAAAGGTGCAGTTTTGGTGCTCACGATAGATTTCACAAGCTACTGCTGTTACACAGCCATTAGCATTTGTAAGACCCAGTCTCGGCACTTCGTCTGTCCTTCGGGCCTCCGGTCCTTTCGAAATGAAGTTGCAACGGAGGTCTCAAGGCAACACCTTAAACAAGCCAACACACGGAGCGCGCTGGTCAGGACCACCCGCGCTCGCCTTTGGGAGCGAGCGAAGCCTCGCGCAGGGGACATCGCTCACGTCTGGCGGCGGCGTGTCCAGCACCGGCAGCGCCTCTGCAGCGACCACGGCCCCGAGCGAACGCTGCTTCGCGGGCAGCACCCGCTACCGGCGGGGGAAAACGGCCCCGGGGCTGCTGCCGGCCCCTCGCTGAGCACGGCCGGCAGCGAGGCGCTCCCGTGGCTCCGCTCCGGCCCCTCCCGAGCGGCCGGGAAGGCCGGTGCCAACGGCCACCCGGAGGGGGCCGCGACAGCGACCCGGGCGGCAACGTCCAGCCCCGAGAGCAGCGGAGCGGCCGGGCCCG
>VWZN01011150.1:70716-89522 GCA_013396955.1 Regulus satrapa
CGGGCGGCTGCCCCGGCCTCCTGCAGGGCGCTCGGCGTCCCCGGCGAGCCGCTCCTCGCTCTGCCCGTGTCAGGTGCCCCGGGCCCCTCCCGGAGAGGCGGCGGCTGAAGCCGGCCCTGGCGCTGCGGAGCCCCGGTCCCTGCGGCACCCCCGTGCCGCTCCCGCGGGGCTCTCCTGCTCCCGTCTCTGCCGGGGCCGCAGAGGGCTGGCTCCTGCGAAGGCAGCCTGGCCTTTCATCTTGCTGGCTTTTCGCTGGCTTCATTGTAGCTCCCGATTTTTCCACTGAGGACAGCTCTGGCCCTCTGAAGAAAAAGGAGAAAAAGAGCACTTGACTTCCATTATTCTTTTGCATGTACAAATGTGAACAAAACGATTTCAAAGCACTAAGGTCTTGACTGCTGTGAAAGAAATTCCTTTGTCAGCCTAGATTCAGATGCTTTTACAAGCAATATTATGGCTTTACACATACTCCCTTTAATGTATCCTTAAACCACCGTGGAGACAGCCCAGTTGTTGCTGCAGGTGGGAGTTTTCCCATTCTCTGGGGCTTTTTCTTTATGATGTGCTTTATCAGTATGCAGGGCTTGTGCCTACTCCTCCGGGATCCAATGGCAGCTCTCTCCCCTCTGTGATAACAAAATCTTCCAAGCTGCTTGATTTATCCTCTTAAATCCTTTCAATTTTTGCTGAAGCTGAAAAGGCTGCACTTCACCCAAGTAATGGGCAGGTTGGGTTTTCATGAAGGATGTATTGGAAAACTGGGTATTTGTACTTCCCAGCAGCTGTTGTTTCAACTGCCTGGTGTGTTTCTGGAGATGCAGAAACACTCCCTCCTGGCTGCTCTTGTACTCAACAGTGCTGCAGTCAGTATTTGTAGTTGGTTTCTGCCAGTAATATCTGAAAAACCCCACTTTGCCTATTGTATCTTTTTACAGCAGTTACTCATCTTTTCTAGGACAGCTATTTTAGTGGAGAGGCCAGGAGCATTACTGAGTGGTGCATGTGTTAGTGTGAGATAAATTTCTGTGCAAATGATTTCCAACATGAGTTGTGAAAGCCTGGTCAAAAGCTGTGCATGACAGCGTGACAGGCAAGACTGTAGTCCCTGAGGGAAGGCTGGGAAGCACAGGCGTGTCTGTCAGCTGCGCAGTGGAGGAAACACGGGAGGGGAGGTTAGCCAAGGCTTTGGCTTTCTCAGCGATCCCTTCATCAGTTTGGTATGGATCTTCACTGTCTCATGTTGTGCACCATGCACCAGAGACCACTGAACATGGTATTACTCTTCATATGTGCTGATGCTAGGGTGCCCAGCTCAGGAGAATAGTAATTGCAGATCTTGTGTGTCTTGTGTCTCACTTCTGTTGAGAGATTTTTATTGGTTCCTTTTCTTTGACTGTTTGGAAAAGTAATCAAAGTATTTCCCCTCTTGCTGTCCACAGTATGCTTTAGTGCAGAAAGAGAGGTGTAAGACTAAAATCTTGATTTCACAAAATACCTCTTAACAGAACTGTTGGTTCAATCAAAAGTACTCAGTCTTTGTGCTTTTGTCATAAAATCCTTTCCTAGGTCAGGTAGACTGGAGATTCCATGGCCAGCCCAGTCGCCCTGGCGGAGCCCACAAACACCATCTCTGTGTTGTCGCTGCCACCTCTAAAAACAAGGAGGTCTGTATGGTGTTGGCCAATATGTTGTATCAGGTACACGTGGGGAGGAAAGCCTCAGTTACTGGATCGACAGATTTTGGTAAACTGGTAGCTATCAGTATGTCATTTCTAAGCCACAAGCCGTAGGGAATCACGGTGCAGCTGGCAGCTAACTGTCTCTTCCTCTGACACTAGCCAGGGGTTCTTCCATGCTGTTGTGTAGTACATTAGTAAGGAGGAAACATGAGATTCTGATGAAATACCACTGCAATTAGTGTCTCTGTTTTTACAAGGGAAGAAGCGGCAAAACCAATACACCTGCTTCTATGCTCCCCTAATTATGCCCTTGTGCTTTCTAAACAAGATGAGCACTGTTCTTGGCTGGGTTCAGCAGCCTTCTGGAAGTGCTTTCTGCCTTCCTCTGCAGCATCACTCCGAAAAATGTTAAGAGACCACCTGATACTTTGGAATCTCAAAATGACCAGATGATGCTTAAGGGCATCAAGAGCAGAGTGTGGGCATGAGAGAATGTGTTTGAAGGCTTGATCCCAAATGCAAACGGGCAGAGAGACTGAGAGTTCTGCATAAAGGCTTACTGGCATGGAGAGTGTTGAGGGCTAGTGGTGAATCTGTCAGGTTTTGGCAGAGCTGTTGCTGGAGGGAAAGCTCCAGGTTTGGCCTCCTAGGCATCCCTTGTGGCTGCAGCAATGGATCCTCAGAGAAAGCAGCACACCGATGGCAGGTGCGGTGTTGCTGGCTGTCTGGAGGCACTGTCAGCAGTGGAGGTCAGGCCAGTGAGCCGGACAGTCAGCGCCAGTGGCCAGGCAGAGCTGCACGCAGCCGTGGCCAGCGCAGCATCTCGCGCTCGTGCCTGCTCGCTGCCTTCGCCCAGAGGCCGTGCTGGGCGGTGGCCGGGGCTCAGGCACTGGCTGCCCTCTCCCTGGCCGTGCCCCCATCCATGGCTCCTGGTGCAGGAGGGCTTTTCCCTCTGCTCTGAGGCTGATGACACAGCCTGACACTGGCTGGCAAACAGGAGCCAGCGGTGGGTGTGCAGAGGCACAGTGAGCCCTGATATGGGAGCACTGCTCTGGTAGCGTGCGCTGCAGAAGCCTGGCTGTTAAATCAGACTCGTTTCCTCATAACTGCTTCATTCTCTTTCTTTCTTCTTCCCCTGCCTCTTGACACCTGGGCACACTCCTGAATGATGCGAGAGCCTGTAGGCATGTCATTTGGATTTTCCGTATTCAACTTAGTTGCATTTTTTCCTTGCAGTTAGTGGCTGGGTGCTGGTGCAGTCCCTTCTCTGTCTGGTGGGCACGGTGGGTTCTAGCAGTGCCTGATCTCCTGAATGGATGCCTTGTTTATGCTTCAGCCACTGTGGAACCCTCAATTTTGTGTACTGACAGAGTTAGCCCTGAGCAGCCCTTCACACCTGCTCCAGAATGACCTCCTGTGAGTGTAGAGCAGGCATATTTCTTGAGCTCATATTAACAGTTTATTCACTAATTGTCAATGTGACAGTCTCCTGCCCCTGTGCCACCTTGGCTTCCTCTCTTTCTCCTGTCCGATGCACAGGGAAGGCCAGCATCAGTATTTTCTGATGCTCCCATACTCTAGTGAGAACCAGCTCCAGGAATTCAAGAAAGCAAGCTGGGGAGGGCAAGACAAAAAAAAAATTGAGGGCTCTTAGGGGATCTGGGCAGGGAGATGTTTTTTGTTACCATGTCTGTGCTCAGGATCTTCAGCCCCAAAGCTGAGCTTCGCCCAGCATGTGCCCCGTGGGGAGAGGTGTAGCACAGCCGTGCTCTGGCCCAAGCGCCTGGGACTGCCAGGGCAGTGCATTCCAGCCGTACTTGTGCCTGGGCTCTCGTGAGAGGTGACTGTGCTCCCCAGGTCACTGGTCACGATCAGGATCTCCATGTGCTCATGGAGGTGCATCAGTGCAGGATGTTTGAAGGAGCTCTGCAAGGGGGGCTGGGACGTGCCCTTGCTTCCAGGTCCCCCCTTAGAGAGCACAGCTTGGGCAGACCTCTGCCCCATCTGTTAGCTTGGGCCAGGGAAGCAGTGGGGCTGACCCTGTGTCTGTTGAAGGGGATGGTGAGTGACAGGAGAATCGGGAGCAATTCAGCTGAGCTCTTTTCCTGGTGGGAAGCGAGGCTTCCTATGGGCAGTGCTGGGCAGGGAAGGTGAATCCCCCTTGCTGGGGCTGGGGTGCTGGGTGTCTGCAGGGCTGGGGCCGTGCGGGGAGCCCGGGCTGTTCCCCGAGCTGCAGCAGGGCTGAGCTGCAGCAGGGCTGAGCGCGCCGGAATTCCCTCCCTTCCCCACCCAGTTCCTTTGTCTCGGTGCGTGTGGATGAGATGGCTGTAAAGATGCACGTGGGGCTCTGGGCTTTGGCTGCTGCCGGGATGCAGGAGTATTCTTTGCATCCTTCTGCTGACAGAAAGGAAGCTGCAGATTCCCATCACGGTGGCGATACTTCAGAAATAGCCCCAAGGGTGTCGAGTGGAGATCAAATCCATTTCCCTGCAGCAGTTAGCCAGCACACTGGGTGAGGCTGGCATGAGAGTGCTGCTGAAGTCTCTCCTCGGCCCTTGACCAGGCTCAGACTGTGGAAGGGAGTGTATTTACACACCGAAACCTGGGCTGTGGGCAGGTGTGATCAAGAGCTGAGAGTTGATGGAGGTGTTCTAAGCACTCAGGTAGACAACATAGTTCTCTGGCACAGCAGTCAGTCTATGTCACCTGAATCTGTGGCAGTCATATGTGAAATCAGGTGGTTTGGTGGTTTGCCCCTGTACTGTCTGCAGCTGCTTGTGCAGACTTGAGCAGGTGGAGGTAGAAGAGCAGGACCTCAGCCATCCCAGTTCCTCTGGACAGGGTCTGTCCTCCACAGGACAGTGCCCATCCTCTCCCATCAGTGTATGCTGAGTTGTCTGTTAGTTACAGAGTGCTGAGAATCATAAAATCATAATATATTAAGGGGTTGAAATAGACCTTAAAGATCATGTAGTCCCAGCCCCCTCTAGTGGGACACCTCCCACTAGACCAGGTTGCTCAAGGACTTAACCAACCTGGCTTTGAATACAGCCAGGTTTGGGGCATCCATAACCTCCCTGGGCAACCATCCCCTGTCTAACCAGCCTCTCAGTCAAAAGTGAAAAAAGCGTGTGTGTTACGTGGTACTGACAGCTGCTGTGCTCTTCCCTTTTCAGAGTGATCGTCTTCTTATTAAAGGAGGGCGAATAGTCAATGATGATCAGTCATTCTATGCCGACATTTACATGGAGGATGGCCTCATAAAGTAAGTATGGGATTTCTTTTATCTCTGTCTCTCCTTAAACCAGCTTCAGGTTTGGTAGTTATTGGCTTTTTGTGGATGTGGTCTGTGCCCGACTTGCCAGGCAATAAAACTTGATAACCATCTCTATTCAGTGGCTCAACCCTCTGCGGACTGTGTAAGCACAAATGTGATTGATTGTCTGATTCAGAGTTTTCAGAGGAACTCCAGTGACTGAATTGCAGTCAGGCTTGTGGGATTGTGATACTGTGTCCATTGTACACCAAAGTTGTGTCTAATTGAACCAGGAACAAGGTTTATCTTTGACTTCTGTTTTGCCCTGTGTTAACCGTGTTAGCATGAATGACCCCACACAGGATCCTGTTTGTTAGCCCTAACAAGGACAGTGCTGTGCTGCAAGTCATCTGCATCCTTGAGATTTTCAGGAATTGCAGGGAAACCTCTGGGTTCCCCCAGCTTCTCTGTGAATATCTCAGAGCTGCGGGAATAGCTCCATTGTTTAAAGGCTGCCATTCAAACTTGGCAAAGGCATTGTGCAGTGGCCAGCTCCACACTGGGTGAAGTGAAAGAACCACGATGGTTTATAGCCCTGAGACTTGAAAAGGCATTGCTTGCTCTACGGTAGGAGTTAAATATCCAGCCCTCCAGCAGGCTAATAGGACAGATTCAGAGCACAATAGTTGTGTATTAGGTTACTAATGGATTTATGCTGGAACTCCTCTTGTTCTCAGAAGACATTTTTAGGTACTTGTGATTTTAGCTGCCTTCACTACAGTGTGGCCCTGTTGATAGCAAAGCTGTCCTTCAGGATCACAGAAGAGACAAGGTGAGAGGGGGGAACTGTGCACTTCTTGGGAAGACAGTGAGCCCAGAGCTTGAAGGTTGTGCCATGAGCCCAGCAGGCTGCAGCCAGTCGGGCTGGGCACTTGCTGAGCTGGTTCCCTGCAGTCCCTTCACTCTTGGAACTTTGTGCTGTTAGGAGCATTGTGAGTCTCTGATAAGCCTTGAGGTGGCCTAGCAGCTGTGGCATTACAGTGGAAATAATCTTTCTCCTTAAGCAAGCTCAGACTTGAGCCTTACTTAAAGGTGGGCAGAAGGACAGGAGACAGGAGAGATTAGGGGTGTAGCTCAGTTAGAAGCAGGGCTGGTGTTGGGTTTTGTGAGCATGCAGCCTGGGTGAGCAGTTAGGACTGCTGGAAATGCATGCCAGAGCCTGTTTCGTGAGCCTCTATGGTATGAGGTGTCCTAGGCAGGTTCTCACCACACACGGCAGAGATTGCCACCAGACCATACTCCCCACTGCCTGCCCCAGGCAGCAGGTGCCACCCAAGTCACCTGCAGAGCAGCTGGACACGTGGCAGCCACCCCTGGATGAAGCCCAGCATAGGTGTGAGCAAGCCAGACAGTCCTGCACATTGCTGCAGAGTGGAGGGATTTTGTTCCAGCAAGCCTGGGTCTGGGGGCAGGATGGGGTGGGGTGTTCCTGCTGGCAGGAAGCTGCCCTGGCTGTCCCCGGCTGAGCTGTTCAGAGGTTTTGTTGCATCTGGTTTTCCTTTGTGTGAGTATCTTGGTGTGATCTCATCAGGCAGATCGGAGACAACCTGATTGTTCCTGGAGGGGTCAAAACCATAGAGGCCAATGGAAAGATGGTGATCCCGGGAGGAATTGACGTCCACACTTGCCTGCAGATGCCATACAAGGGAATGACTGCTGTGGATGATTTCTTCCAAGGAACAAAAGCAGCTCTGGCTGGTGGAACCACCATGATTAGTAAGTGCAGCAGGCATGACCTGTGCATGACACCACCCAGCACTCCTGCATGATCACCCGGTTCTTTATTTTCTCTGTGCTTTTCTCAGTCTTCTGTTTTTTTAAAGTCCATGACAGTATGTTCATATTTTCTGTGATCTCTTGTCAATGCAGTCTAGGGAATAATGCATCTTTGTATCCTTAGTAATGATGAAGTGATAGGACAAGAGATGTGCATAGGACCCCTTGCTCTTGAAGATCCTGTGTTCTGCAGTGCTTGTCTGCAGCCACTGTTGCCCCTGGGACCCTCAAAAAGGAACAATGGCATAACTTCTCTGTTAAGTAACAGTAGGGCAGCCTGGTGCTGAAATGGCTCTGAGCAGAGGAGCAGAGCAGTGTGTTGGCATCCCACACTGCTTGAAAATAAACAGTGCTAATGAAAAAGGAAAGGGAATTCTGAGGTCCTTCCCTGGAGGACCTCATTTAGCTTCCCTGGTTGTGCACTGGTTTGAGGTCCAGGTGCAGTAGTTGCAGCTGTGTGCACTGCAGGGTTTCTTGGGATTCAGGAGCAAGTGTTGAGCCTTCCAAGAAAGGTCTGAGTTCCTTGTCTTCCCCACACCGTTTTTCCTTCCTCTGTGCCAAAAAAGTATGTTCTGTGAAATGGTCTGTGGCAAGGTGAGGAGATTCCATGCTGAGCAATAAGAGGTACGTTAGTGTCGCAGTGTGGGAGGAGGCTGTGTGCTAATGGGGTGGGAGTGGGGCTGGGGAAAGACAAGGCTCTTCAGCTTCTAGCCACTTTCTCAGCAGAAGCATGTAAAAACCCTGGTCTTGTGCCAGAGGCCATTAAGCAAAGGCTCTGTGCACTTCCCTGCCGATAAATGCACTTGTGGAGCCAGGGAGCGTATTGTGAGGGTGGCAGGATCCTCTTGGGAGCTGTGGAAGAGACCAGCCTGGGGTGGTGGAGCCGCCAGGCCACGGTGGCATGGCTCAGTTGGGAAGCCCTTGCCCAGCCCTTGCCCTGCTGTGCCCCTGCAGTGGATCATGTGGTGCCAGAGCCCGAGTCCAGCCTGGCCGAGGCGCTGGAGCGGTGGCGGGAGTGGGCCGATGGCAAGGCCTGCTGCGACTATGCACTGCACATGGACATCCCTCGCTGGAGCGACCTCGTCAGGCAGGAGCTGCACACCATGGTCCAGGAGAAAGGTTCGTTGCCTGCTGCTCCCTGCCTGGCCTTGGCCAGCCCTGTCTCCTGGCTGTGCTCTTGGGTGCCTGTGGGGTCTTGCACAGCTGCCAGCAGGAGCTGTGCCCCACAGCTGGTGGGGAGGGTGGCCAGAGCAGGCAGCCTGACTTACCCAGCTCACTTCTCTCTCCTCTCTGCCCTGCCCCAGGCATTAACTCCTTCATGGTGTACATGGCCTACAAGGATTTGTACCAGATGTCCAACACTGAGGTGAGACCCCCTGCACTGCCGTGGTTGTGTTGATTCAAGGAGCAGTGGGGGGTGACAGCCACGATGGGCATGAGTCAGCTCAAAAGGCTGGTGGCTGCTGCCCCTGGCCAGGCCTTGCTGCTCCTCTTCTCTACCCTGGCTGCCTTTGCAGGGCTGCCCCAGGCTGTGCTGTGGGCTGGCTGGCCTCCTGGTGGAGGCACAGGTCTAGTGTTGACATCACCAAGAGCATCTGCTGGTGACTGCATCTTTCAGAGAGCTGGTCCCTTCACAGCCAGAGCTCTGCCTGGAGGACTACACTGGGTCCTGCTGCTGCCAGGACCATGGGCAGCCTGCTCAGTAATAATTTCCTCTTGTCTCTCTTTTAGCTGTATGAGATATTCAGCTGCCTGGCAGAGCTGGGTGCCATAGCTCAAGTTCATGCAGAAAATGGGGATATAATTGCACAGGTAACTAACTACTTCTAGCATGCAAGAACTGAAAATCTATATCAGGCAGACTGGGTGTGGGGCATTGGCAAAATGGCTCTGCAGCTGGACATCTTGTGCAAGGTGATGTCTTTGCTGTTGAGCAGCAATAGCAAAGTTAGACAGGTTTTTTGTTGGGAATGCATTGTACATAAGTGAATCTGAAATGGTGCATTAGCAATTACCTAAATGGAAGGGAGCGTCCATCAAGTGCAATATGTTGGCTCCAGCTGCAGTTGTCTTCAGTGTGGAGAGGCGGAGACCTTTGCCTGGCTCATAACAAGCCAGGAGAGGTAAAGTCCATTGAGAACTGCCTTGGCAAGAGAGATTTTCTCCCTTTAAGCAAACGGTGGCTAATGAAGCTGGATTTGCAAGGCAGGTGTTCTGAGGGATGTGTTTAGTGATCAAGTGGGTAGTGTGTATTGGCTTGCTGTGTTGTAATTGCTGGATAACAGAAGGTCCAAATGTTTAGATTTCTCATTAAGACATTGCTCAGTTAAATCTCTGCAGCTGTTTGATTTTTTTCTCTCTCTTGTTCTTGGGAGTTGAAGGAGCATGAACCAAGAGATCATTCTTTGAGCATTTTTTCTGACTACAAGAATCAGTTTTTGTTTGGACTTTTTAGAGCTGCAGTGCACAGTTGGATGGCTCCTTCCCATGAAAACCAAATGGTCAGAGGAATTGTATTGGCCAGAGCTTATCTGTATTTTAGCACCTCCCTAATCATATAAAATGCCTCAAAATTACTAATTGGTAGCACTTCACAGACCTGGGAATTAGAGAGGATTCCACATGCTGGTGAGAGCCTCTTACCATGTGGGACCTGATGGTCCCACAGGACATAGGGTGTTGATGCTCCTGAGGGAAGGGCTTGGCACAAAAGGGATCTGCTGTTTTGGTTGATAGTTTCAGTCCTGCAACATCCCTCTGTTTTTCTGATGTCCTAGGAACAAGTCAGGATGTTGGAGATGGGAATAACAGGCCCTGAAGGCCACGTGCTGAGCAGACCTGAGGAGGTAAGATGCAGAAGAGAGTTCAGCCTTGCTTCACTGAAGAGTTTCCCAGTCACAGTAGGGCTCGGTGTGTTTAGTGGGGCCAGGCAAGCGTCAGGGCAGGGAAGAGTGTGTGTACATCCAGGGGTATCCGTTTATACAGGCACTGCTGTCTTTTTCATCAGCAGCCCAGGAAAGAGCAAGGTGCAGCTTTGGGACAGACATTTCTCAGTCATGCTTGAGTTGCCCAGCAGAGACACAAGTCCTTGTTCTGAGTCTCACAGAGAGGAATCAATCAACCAAAGTGTCTGTATAGCTGTAGCGTTCTTTGAGGCTGCACTGGGGGCATTTGTCTCTTACAGGTGACTCCACGGGTGTGAGAAGGATCTAATGACGAGTCTGAGTTTCTCTGAGAATTCACTGTTCACATCCAAGTGCTGACAGATTCCAGCCTCTCCCTGCTTTATATCTGCTTAGTCTCTAAAGTGTGTTTCAGAGTCAGATGGACGAAGCCATTGGTAGAAGGAGGAGGGAGAAGGGAGGAGAAGAGAAGGGGAATTCCCTGGTTACAAATCATTGTCAGAACACTAATGAGATTACTTCTAATTTTAGCTTGCAGGGATTTTTCTGTTTGGTCCATTAATATGGAGCTGAGTCTAATTTTAGATAGGTTTCCTTCACATAACTCCCCATTGAGAGGTGCTTTGACTTCCCACAGCATGTGAAAGAAGAAAACAATAGGAATGTGGTACAATAGCAAAGTTGAGCAGGGAAGCACAGGGACAGATTTGTACTTCCAGGCCTGCTGAAATAAAATCAGTTGCCGTAAATTAAAAGTGTAAGAAGTTGGCTGCATTTGAGCTAGTAACAATGTAAATGTCCTAGTGTAGTAACAGTACTTACTCTCTTTGAAATACAAGAGAGTAAAGCATTTTCCTGTACAGGGAAGGGTCTCAGTGTCAAACACAGTGGCTCAGAGTCCCTCTTATTTTTATGACTCTAACCTGTTGCCACTAGTTGGCAAGCTAAGATGGAATTACAGGATGCTGCGGCTGTGCCCAGATTTGAGAACTGTCCTGTTACCATAAGAAGTGCGATCTCATCCAAAGCCAATAAAACATTGTTAAGTGTTTGATGTTGAAATGCCATTATAAAGTATAAGGCAAGTGAGAACAGTGCAAGGCTGTAGATATTATCTGTTCAGCCAAATCCAGATCTCATTGCCTTTGAAAATAAGCAGTGTCCTTCTTCCAGAACATACTCTACCTCAGAAAATGTTAGGTGGAACACAAATGACCCTGCTACCCCATAAAGCCTGCAGGCAGATGGCAAAGCATTAGGAGTGTGGTCTGTGGCTCCGTGGGTCTTTTCTGTCCTGGGGGGACCTCAGTGGGGATTAAAGACATGTTCTTCTATGAGGTGATGGTGATGCCTTGGTAGGGCAGGATGATGCTGCTCCAGATTGTGGCCTGCTCTGAGGGGTATTCAGTGATGGCTGTTGGCTCCTGTCCACATGTCAAACCCCATCAACTACTACAGCCCATAAGTACGGTGATAAAAAATGGCTTCTTGCTTAAATTTCTATTTAAAGAGTCTTTAGGAAGAGAAAAAACTTTTCTCACTGTACGGCAAATATATCTGCAAAGTCTGAGAGGTGCAGGAGTGCAAGTGTGTCTGGATGCAGTGCTCTGCTTCTCTGTCCTGGGGCATTTTGGCTGGCACGGTCCCAGGCATTGTCCTGGGGGCTGAATCACTGTGTCTTTTTAAGGCTTCTGTTTTGAACTTTCTCAGGCCAACACTTGAGGCCAAATTGTAGAGCAAGCACTTGGAGAACTCTTGGGTTGAGCTCAGGCTGAGCACAGGCTGATGTAATAGTCCAAAGATATCCCTCCTGGTGGAAATGCACCCTCCACTAACAGCAGGACAGTGAGATGGGGCGGCTGTCAGCAGGCTGGGGCAAGCAGCAGCTGCACTGCAGGATGGCCAGGCCTCAGTGACAAGCAGCCTGCCAGCGTGCAGCCCTGTGCACCCAGCCACGGGGGTGGCAGGGGACATCTGGGTAAAGCTGCTGCAGCTGTGGGACAGCCTGGAGCAGGGGAGGGCCGAAAAAGGGTGGACCTTCCTGCTGGCATCATCCCGCAAGCTCTGCTGGCAGGCTGGGCAGCAGTCTCTGGGCTCCTTGGGCTGTCGGGAGAGCTGGAACAAGACAGTGGAAAAATCCAGCAGATGCAGCTCTGCTGGCCCCCAAGCAGGGTTCAGGCAGTGCTCCTGTGCCAGGCACCTTGTTACTGTAGCTTGCCTTTGGGCCAGGCCCTGGGGAGAGGAAGCTTGCCCTCTCAGGTCTCCCTGATTCAACTGCCCTGGGGGAGTAGAGAATAAAAGCAAAGGCACAGGGTGTCTGCAGCGATCAGGGGTGTGCTCAGAGTAACAGGGGCTCTTCCCTGCTCAGCCAGTGCTCCTCTGCAGCTGTGTGCCATCCTCTCTTCCAGCTGGAAGCAGAAGCTGTCTTCCGGGCCATCACTATTGCCAGCCAGACCAACTGTCCTCTCTACGTGACTAAAGTGATGAGCAAAAGTGCTGCTGACCTCATCTCACAAGCCCGAAAAAAAGGTGAGTGGCAGCTGGTGCTGCACTCAGTCCTGCTGCTGCCAGCAGGATGCTGGATTGTGTGGCACTTGTGTCCTTGTGGTTGTTTTGCCACGATCAGCACTGTGTTTCAAGTTCTGTCCAGTGCTTCCCCTTCTGCTAGGGAGCAGCTAGCTTAGGAGTTGGCCTGACTTGTGAAAGGCAGGGTGACACTGCATTTGGCCACATGGAGCCACCTCCTGTTGTCAGTCGGGTAACATCAATATGTGTGGCACAGGTAAGAGCAAAAGATTTGGCCCTGCCCCAGGAGGCATGAAGGGGGATTCTGGTGCACAAAGATTTGTGCCCTTGAGCAGGAGGACCCTGTGGTGATGGCATGGGTGTGGGTATTCTCGGGACACGGCAGGCTGTTGGTAGTGCTGTGGAGCAGAGAATTCCACCAGGCTCCACCTGTTCTTTCTGTGCCCCTCTCCAGGCATTGTGGTGTTTGGTGAGCCCATCACGGCCAGTCTGGGGACTGATGGAACACACTACTGGAGCAAGAACTGGGCGAAGGCTGCGGCATTTGTGGTCTCTCCACCACTGAGCCCAGACCCAACCACTCCTGACTACATTAACTCCCTCCTGGCCAGGTGAGTGGCAGCTCTGCTGGGGGTGCTGCAAGGGGAAAGTGGACTCTGGATATGCAAGAAAGAGGTTAGTCCAGCCTGCACCACTTCACTGTAGGTATGCAATGAACTGGGCAGTGAAATGGCTCTGACTCCAAGCCATGTGGGTTTGAGCATGGAGGGAGGACACCATAAGCTTAATGTCACTAATGAGAAAAATACCAGCAGTCATGAACCATTTTAAATGCCCCGAAGAAGACAAAGAAATGAGGACAAACTAAAACAGACTTGTCAACAGAGCAATTCACTGAGCTGGAGAAGTGGGGAATGGCTGCCTGGATTGGGATGCTGCAGGATGAGGCACGGTCATGGGAGAGTTTCAGGTTTCACAGGCTGGTGGGGACCCCAGTCAAATACAAAGCAGATACATTCACACACCTGTACGGGTGAGCAGGGTCTGCAGAGTGCAGGAGACCTTCAGAAGCAGCTTCTGCACAACTGGCTGGGATGACAGGTTGTTTTTTCATCCTGAAGGCAAGAGGGCAAAGAAAGGATTTGTTGAAAACAAAGGCAAACAAGAAAAGCACTTCATCAATTTGCTATGACCTTTCACAGTTACGCTCCATCCTCTGGCAAGGTCAGTGCAGCAGCTGAGGGCACTGCACGTTCCTGGCCCTGTCTGTGTGCTATGTGTCCATTGCACACCACTCTCAGCCTGTGTTTGCACATCCAGTTGTGCACCTGCTGCCTGGTCTGTTAGCCAGGGAGTGGCCAAAGAGGTGTCTCCAGTGGGACATGTTAGGATAAACCTGGGTTGTGCCAGAGTGGAAATGCTGTGTCTGGCCGTAAGAGAAGTGCCGGTGCATTTGTGAGTATGCAGCTCACCCTGCATTTTTCTGTGGTCGGTGAGCATGGGATATACCTCAGCGTATACTGGATGTATGATATAGGTGCAGGTCTTAACAACTGGCAAGGAAACGTGATCCCTGCTTCTGAACTGGTTTTCTAATTTTTACCTTCCACTTCCAATTTACTCCAGGCCTCAAAGAAGACACAAGCAATTCTTGGTCCCTGCAGCTTATAGGTGTCTGTCCTGACACCTTTACCATAACATTTTCTGTGAGGCTGCAGCAGGAGGAGAGTGTGAGGTTCCAGCTGGGCTGGATGGGTTGTTGGTCTGCAGCAGGAAGTGTGTAGTCATCATTCTGGGCCTCTGTCTGTACAGTTCATCAGACATATGGCAGAAATTATCAGAGGGAGGTGGAGATTACCAGTGGATTAGGACAGATTTGCAGCCTTGAGGAAAGTCATTGTGTCTGCAGTGTCCAGATGCTCGAGGTCCCCTGCCTCATGCAGGCAGTGCTGGGAGCTGGCCTGCCTTGGTCTGCTTCCAGACTGGAAGCAATGACTTTGCAACTGCTGTCTTCCAATGGTACCTGAGGACCAAGCAGCAGCTGGGTGACTTCCAGGGAGCCATGGACAGCTCCTTACCCTGCCTTGTCTGTGGGCAGCTCGCTGGCTCTTTCTCTTTCCTATGAGCACGATGGATCAGGGCATCCCATATTTCCAGGTGCCCCTTTGGGCAGAGGGTGGAGGGGCCTCAGTGAAGCTTTCTGGGCTTCGTGCAGAGAGCTGCTTCGGGGCACTCCCAGCTACCTCCACCACTGCAGCAGCTTTCTCAGGTAGGGGAGGACTGTGCCAGCCCTCAGCACGCGGAAGCTGCAGCACACAACGCAAGGGCTGGCTTGTGGGACTTGGGGCAGTTCTGGACCACAGAGGCCTCCTCCTCCCTGTGTGGCAGAAGGGCTCTCTCAAGCAGATCTGACAAACTGCCAGAAATAGAGTCCAGTATGAAAAGGCATCTGGCTTGACACCAAGACCACCCTGTTCCGTAGGAGCTGAGCTTTTCTTTTGTACAGGATGTCCATGCTCACGTGGGTAGCACAGTATGGCAGAGGTCTCTTGCCTTGTGACACAGGTGCCCCAGGGGTTGGGTCAGGGGGAAGTCTTCAGGCTGAGGGACTGTGGAATTGAGGGTGCACAGTAGAAAAAAACTGAGCTGGGGGCTGCTCGTGGCGATGAAATCCATATCCCTCATGTCTCTGTTGCTGTCTGACTGCAAAATGACTGACAGTGGGTTTGTTCCACCCCTCTTCAGTGGCGATCTGCAGGTGTCGGGAAGTGCTCACTGTACGTTCAGCACCGCACAGAAAGCCATTGGAAAAGACAACTTCACAGCAATCCCAGAAGGAACCAATGGCATAGAGGAACGCATGTCTGTCATCTGGGACAAGGCAGTGGTGAGAGTCCCACCAGGGAAGGGGCACAGTAGGCCCAGGTGGTAGCCATCTCACACACCCATGCTATTGCACTCCAGAGCTGGGCACCCAGCTTGTTCCCTATCTGTCTTTGAGAGTCAAATCAAGCTGGAGCACGAGAGGTGGCTGTCACAGGCTTGGGGTGAACATCCAGAAGCTGTAACTGTGCTCCCAATTCTTGGTCTATCTGGCACCAGTTAGATCAACCTCAGAAACTTGGGCCTAGCCAGCTAATACCTTGTGTGGGAGTGAGGATGGCGCTTCCCGGGGCTCTTACTCAACCTTTCCCCATAGAAGGACTTAGTTCTCTTTGTGTTTGAGCAGGCCACTGGAAAGATGGATGAAAACCAGTTTGTGGCTGTGACGAGCACTAATGCTGCCAAAATCTTCAACCTGTATCCACGAAAAGGGAGAATAGCAGTGGGCTCAGACAGCGATCTGGTTATATGGGATCCTGATGCAGTAAAGATCGTCACAGCAAAAACCCATCAATCTGTAAGTCCTCTGCTCAGCTGTGTGAATGCTGGAGGGTGATGTGCGAGTAAGTTTTGTAGGAAGGTTGCCTGGATGCTGGGAGCTTGGTACTGTCCTGCTTGGCTCTGAGGAGGAGGGA
Source organism: Regulus satrapa (assembly GCA_013396955.1). Lineage (NCBI taxonomy): Eukaryota > Metazoa > Chordata > Aves > Passeriformes > Regulidae > Regulus > Regulus satrapa. The sequence continues at coordinate 86,435 of VWZN01011150.1, forward strand.
CTGGGCCCAGGCTCCAGGCAATGTCTGTGGTGACTGTGCATTGAATGGCCATGAGCCCTAGGCACATGGTGCTTTTTTCACCCTGCTTGGGTATTCTCCTGACCCTGGCCTATGCAGGTGCAAAGATACACATTTCTCCTTACTTTGGTTCCTCTTCCAGGCACAATTTATTTTTCCTGACCTTGCCACAGTGGTTTATTCATGCTTTACCTCAAACATAGGCCCTTTCTTTGTCTGCTCCTGGAGTTCTTCATACTGAGCTTCCAACCAGCAGGTCCTGGTTCATGCTGGGAGCTCTGGTGGGCTTTTACTGTGATGAGCTAGTGAGCTGCAGGAGGTCTCTGAGCAGGCATCTCTGTTAGAGATGTCTTCTGCCTGCATTGGGGACTCCAGCAGTGATTGAGGTGGGGAACTGACCCACCCTGAATGGGCAGGCAGTGCTCTTGGCCCTCCTCATCATCATTCTGGGGTTGCTGCAGGTGGCTGAATACAACATCTTTGAGGGGATGGAGCTCCGTGGGGCCCCGCTGGTTGTCATATGCCAGGGGAAGATCATGCTGGAGGATGGCAACCTGCACGTGACCCAGGGGACTGGACGATTCCTGCCCAGCAGCCCTTTCCCTGACTACGTCTACAAGCGCATCAAAGCCAGGAGGAAGGTGAGACGGAGGTGCCAGGAGACAGAGTTGGGATACTGTTAGGCCAAATTGCCCTTAGTAAGTAGCTGGCTTTCCTTCGCTGTTCTTGCTAGACACTGTAAGCGGTGCTGCAAACTGCTGATGTATTTTCAATGTACAGAGTAGCTGAGGCTTGGATAGGGAGCCCTTTGTGTTAGTGGTGTGCTGTAGTGGAGGCAGGTGTTCCTCAAGGTTAGCAGTGGTAATGTCTCTCCTCATTCTGTCCTGCTGCAGCAGGAGTCTGGAGGGAAATACTATTTAAAATGAAGAGATTGGCCAGAATCGCCTTCTCCTTCCCCATTCGTGCAGCATAAAACCCATCTGGGTGCTAGCCTGTTGCACTGGCTCTGCACCCCTTACAGGACAGTGTGAGATCCTTCTGCAGGGCGACTGAGGAGCTGGGGCATGGCTGGAGCATGATGTTCCCCGGGCTCAGAGAAGTGTCACTGCTCTCTTCTCTCTGGTGACAGATGGCAGAGATGCATGCCGTGCCCCGGGGCTTGTATGATGGACCTGTGTTTGACCTGACAACCACCCCCAAGGGGGGCACCCCTGCAGGGTCAACCAGGGGGTCCCCCACACGCCAGACACCGCCCGTCAGGAATCTCCATCAGTCTGGATTCAGCCTGTCAGGTGAACATACGGGGTGGCTGGGCTGGGAGGGGCCAGAGCCACTGGCCATGTGTCCCTGTCCCTGGCCTGGGGCAGAGGGCAGTTAGAGGTGGCCTGTGGCAAGGCAAGCACAAGAGTGCAGCACAGCAGGGCAAGATCCTGTGTGTCCCTTAAAGGACTGGAGCTGCACCTTGCAGTAAAAGCTAGGCAGACTGTGGAGGCCACTGTGGCTGTAGAGGCCAGCACAGCACCCGATGCTGTTCTTGCTGCATGGGTCTGTTCATGAAGCGTCTGCAGAGACTTTCAAGCTACTGTGGCTCTTGGGGTTGCTGCTGGAGAGCGAGCAGGTTGCAGTAGATAGCGTCTGAAGGGCCCTGGCAAGACTCCAGGCTGTCTTACTGCTCAGTCATGTGAAGATGCTCTTAACTTTGCTTTCCCCATTCCCTTGGTTCTTTCTTGTCCCATCCCAGGTACCCAGGTTGATGAAGGCATGCGCTCGGCCAGCAAGCGCATCGTCGCACCCCCGGGCGGCCGCTCCAACATCACCTCCCTGAGCTAAATGTCCCGGCTGAGGAGGAAACAAAATCCCTGTTCAAGCAAAGGAAGAAAAATGGTACATTGGTGTTGAAGAATGAAAAGAAACAAACCTGTTCTAAAGAATCAATAAGCCTCAAGCCTTATGTTCCACAAATGCTACTTGCTACCTAGCTTTAAAGATGTTGCTTCATTTTGTTTTTGCATAGCCTTAAAGTTCTGTTGTTATTGTTGTGGGTTTGGTTGGGTTGTGTTTTGCTCTTCCTCTCTGTATGCATGCTGCTCGGACAGGTTGCTGGGTTCAATGTTATTGGTGTTGAATGTGTGTGGGATGCCGTGGTGTGGGACAGTAGGAATGGCCCACAGGGTGACCCGGCCAGGCAGGCGAGGGGGCAGGGTCTGGCCGGAGGCAGGATGTCAGATGGGGAGGGCAGGTGCACTGAGCTCACAGGGAGAGGTGGGTCTGTCACATTCATCTCCTTCATCTCCACCCAATGCTCTGGCGTTTCATCACGAGGCCTGTGGGGGAGCTCGAATCATCTCTGTAACAGCTGTCACAACACCTTGTGTAAGGAGTTTTACTACTTTGTACACTTTATTAAAAAAAAGTTGTTCCTTCAAACAAGTCGTGTTGTCGGCTGGCTCTTCTCTTCCTTAGGCCCCTGCTGCTTGGCGGGGCAGGGCCCAGCTGCACCCACAGGGAACTGGGCTGGGGTGGCAGAGGGGTTTGGGTGGTGGTGTGGCTGGAGTGGGGTTTAGAGCTCCCTGGGTGGAACAGGGCTGCCTTTCCCAGTGGCTGATGCAGAGGGAGGTGCCGAGGCTGCAGCACACGAACACAGGGCAGCAGCATACTGAGCGCTGCAGCCACGCTGCCAGCAGCCTTCCTCTCACCCAGCACCTTCACCTCACCTGGCACCTTCCTTTCACCCGGCACCGGCACCTTCACCTTCCTCTCACCCAGCACCTTTCCCTCACCCTGGCACCTTCCCCTCACCCTGGCACCTTCCTCTCGCCGGGCACCTTCACCTTCCTCTCAGCCCGGCACCTTCCTCTCGCCTGGCAGCCAGCTGGGGAGCAGCTGGTNTGGGTTTTAGAGCTCCCTGGGTGGAACAGGGCTGCCTTTCCCAGTGGCTGATGCAGAGGGAGGTGCCGAGGCTGCAGCACACGAACACAGGGCAGCAGCATACTGAGCGCTGCAGCCATGCTGCCAGCAGCCTTCCTCTCATCCAGCACCTTCCTCTCACCCAGCACCTTCCCCTCACCCG
>VWZN01011150.1:89579-109980 GCA_013396955.1 Regulus satrapa
TCCCTCACCCTGGCACCTTCCCCTCACCCTGGCACCTTCCTCTCGCCGGGCACCTTCACCTTCCTCTCAGCCCGGCACCTTCCTCTCGCCTGGCAGCCAGCTGGGGAGCAGCTGGTCGTGGGACAGCTGCTCCCGTCACTGCAGGAGGGGCCAGAACATGGGAGACACCAAACTAAAGTTTGTTTGTAGGCATGGCCTGCACTGCTCGACGCTGGGACACCCGCTGAGAGCCGCTGCAGAGACATGTGGGGCAGAGAGGACAGCATTAACCTTTGGGGTAATGGGAGGCAAAGAGTTCATGCATTCACTACTGTGCTAAGAATGGGAAAAATGTCAAATACGGAGGTGAAAGCTCAGGCCTGTCAAAGCATTTAAATAATAGCATAACTCCTGGCATTACTGCAGTAGCAATGCTTTGGCCAATCTCAGTCTTGGCACGACCACACCAGCAGTGCAGTTGTTCCTGAAGACAGTCCCTGTAAATCAGGCATGATTTCAGTGGTAGAGAGATTCAAAATACACATTCAAATTGCCCTCTGCTTTTGGAAACCAAACCCCATCAGCTTCAGTGACCTGCAGCACTTTAACATGATGATGAATGTATTTTTCAGGTTAGACTGGTAAAGCACCTGGATTCTCCAGCACCTGGTTGGTACCACTTGGTGTCCATACCTGCCTGCACACTGACCACCCACCCTGCTGGCTACATGGAGAGAGCACTAAAGGGGCAGCTCATCTCCAGCCTCCTGTGCCCACCCTCACACGATGTTTGCGGGAGCTGTCTGTGAGCAAAGGCTGCTTTTGTCACAATGCATTTTGACCCTGCATCTGGGAGGCCCCTCTTCCCTCTGGGACAGGCAGCTGGGAGCCCATCCATGGGGGAATGCCAACCTCTGCAGCACACTGCATGGTGACACCAAGGGCTGTGGCACCTGCCAGCCGAGCCAAAAGGGTGCACACTGTTTTATCCATTGTCTTGTCCCATTCCTGCCCCCAGGAAAGGCAACATAATGGGATCTGAGTCTAACCAACTGTGGCAAGTTGCAAGGCAGCCCCCACAGCCTCTCCCTGCTCAGGACCCTCTGGCTGTGGGGTGGGAAGCTGGGGGAGGGGGTGCCCCAGCTCTCCTCCGTGCCCCAGGCTCCTGGCATGGTCCCAGCAGCACAGGACATGTCCACGGCCTAACACTGTGAAGGTGCACGGGTGGGCAAACCCCAGCCCGATGAAGAGGTCCCCTGCAAGGGCTGAGCTGTTCTCAGAGGTTGTTCTGATTGTCTTCCCTGGGTGGGTCTCCACTTTTTGTCATGGTCTCTTGGCTGCTGTCCTCGTAGGGTCTTACCCTTGGGGATAGAAAAGGATGTTTGAGCTGTGAGGGGAAAGGCCAGGCAGTGCCAAGACCCCACAGAGGCACAGCTGCCTTGAAACTCCTCACTGCCTGGCATGAGCTGCCACTCCCTCCACAGCTCCTCCAGCCCCGAGCGCCCCAAGCTGCTCCAACACAGGGCCCCCACAGCCCCACCACCCAAGCTCCCCCAGCCCTGGGCTCCTGAAAGCTCTCAAAGGCTTTTTCAAGGGCCAGTCCCTCTTCGGCTGCCTCTGGATCAAAACTTACCTTTCTCTGTTGAAAATAATGAAGTCCCTCTGGAGTATTTCCAGGTGCTTCTGGAGATGGCCGGCCTTCCACATTGGAATGGAAAAATAAAAGAAATAGGGAATAAATTCACAGCTGACACAGAAAAACATTGCAAGGACAGTTTCAATGTGACCTGGCAATAAGTCTAGGCACAGAGCATCTTTAGCCCTGCAATGGGGAGAATAGCATTAAGGCTCTCCTCTTGCAGTAAACCAGTGCATACACATTCTACCTTTCACCACAGGGAAGATGAGGGAAAGTTTTAGGAATAAAGTTGGTCACAATGGAAAAAAAAATTCATTTTGCTGTGCTCTTGCTGGATGGCAATCATTGAATAATTAAAGACCTCCTTGACCACATGCTCATACCTGCTTGCTCTCACCTGGGATGAATTACATTTGCTTGTGCCTTTCTCCTTCTTAGCCAAGCGCTTTTTTTTTTTGTGAAGAGGTTTGGATTCCAGGATCATTTCTTCCAGTTCAAAGGTTGGGTCACAGTTCAGTCTGCCTTTCTGGAGGGGAGAGAGGGGCAGCCTTAAGTGATCAGAGCCTCTCATAAGGAGTCTCTTATAACCTGGACTGCATCTGGGAGCTGAATTTTGTAAAAAAAATGCACTAATTATAATTGCATATGCAGCCAAGAGCACTGGCTATACTCCAGACATACTTTATCAGTCCCTTCAGTTAGGGGCCATATTCAATGTCACAGGGGCTCCTTTTGTGCTCCTGCTGCTCCTCTCCCCTTTGCTGCTTTGGAGTGGCAATGAGGATTAGAGGGCAGTGTCCTGCCTGGGTTGTGCCTTTCTGAGAGCAGCACAAGGGCCCAGTGGAACTGGTTTTCAAGCAATACAGAATCATATCCACCACAGAGAGACCCAGCAACAAGGGAGGATTAGCAATCAACAATTAACAAATGCTCATAGTTTAGCCCAACTTCTGCTGAAAACAAATTGGAGTAGTTGGACTATTCTCTATAAGGTTTATACTACTTAATAAAGTAAATCTGGTGGTTTTAATTCCATTTTAAAAGGCCCAGAAACATAAATCTAGTGTATGTGCTCTTTGCTGTTAACAATGAGCTTGCTGGGGGTGGCCTTACAGCAGAAAACAGTTCCCATAAGACGGTGGGTGATCTCCAGGCTGGTCCCATCCTAGTGCACTGGGTTTTTGGGGAGCAGCATTGCTCAGTGCAGGGGTCAGCACGACAGGGCTCACAGGCACTGTCCATCCCACACAGATGCAGAGCCCAGTGGGCTGTAACACCAGCTCTGCACCCAGAAATTCCAGGAACATTACAAACAGGGCATACCAATTTTGGGGCACCCACACTACAGTCTCCCTCTGTTACTCTTTGCTACACACTCAGGGAAGAGACAGCTCTGCCCTGGTCTCTCTTTCCCTCTTGTAGCACCTGATGTTTCAGTGGAAATTTGTCAGAAAGTCCCACGTCCTAGTACTGGGCGTGAGGGACCTTTACACTCAAATGGCCTTACCATCGGAATGAATTCTGGCATTATCCTTTTCTGGAGAACGGCATCCCAGTTCACATCCGACAGATACGGGAAGGACTGGATGTCCTTCAGCTGAGAAAAACGTTTCTCGGGATTCAGCTCGAGCAACTGTAGCAAGAGTTAAAGAGAAGAGATGAGACCATCCCCACAGGGCACGCATTCTGTGGAGCATGGCTGAGGACACATGATGCCAGAGTCACTGCATCAGTGCTGGCACGTGGGCCAGTGCCTCTCCTGCTCTGGCCCAGAGCCCCTTCACCAGGGTGTGCAACAGACTCACAAACTCTGCCTCTGTTTATTCCCATTTTTATGAATTACTTCTATCCCCATTGTAGGAGCAGGCAATGAGGAAGTACAGTGGCATTAAACAATTTGTCCAATGTTAAAAATAAGCATTTGTTTGGAATGGGGAGCTCCACTCAGGCATTTGTTTTCTGCTTTTAATACCAGATCCGTAAAACATCCTCTTCTCTCGCTCTACTAAAGTAATATTCTTGTTCCAGTGTGAAAGTATGCCTTCCCACTGCTTATTTTCATATTTTTTAACATTGCTGTAGAGATTATTTGTGTGGAAGGAAAGGGCTGAAGTTGTCTCCGTTCAAGGACTATACATTGCATAAACTCCTGACACCATGCACTCCTAAAACTCAGCAGGAAAACCAGATGATCCAAAGCCTTTGGGGAGGGCAGAGGCAAGGTGACCCGCAGAGCCCTGCTGGTGCCGGCGTGCAGCCAGTTCCAAGCACGGTCCCCAGCTCTCTGCAGAGCTCTGGGCTCCAGCCCGGGCAGTGTCAGAGATCCACAGGGGATGCTTGAGCCAGGGAGGAGCCACAGTTGGCTTCATATATAATACATATGGCTGTTAAAGCAGATGCAAAGGAGCACGGGGAAATTTCAGTAATTGTGACATGGCATTATTTATTCGCAAGGGATGCTCCACGGCTTGCAGCCTGCTGCGGTTCAGGAAAAAACCTGCCAGCATAACAACACATAGGAAATCTGCAGCAAATATTCCTGTGTTACTGTTAGGCTTAGTGAAATACTGGCTTCATTGAATTTGCAGCAAATGGAGATATTCTACACTTTTCTTCCTGGAAAATACACCTTGATTCTGTCTCAGCAAAGAATTGACAGCCTATTTTCATTAAAATGTTTGATCGTCTATTTCCTTAGAAATGACAGAATACATATATATTATTTGGAACAAAAAACAATTGAAAGCTACATTAAGTACTACTCCATTGGCCACACTTATTTGAAATTAAAAAACTATTTACATACTTCCCTAAAATTTGTTGCCAGTGCTGCGATGCAGGAGGTAAGTGCTCAGCTTCGCTGCCACTGTTAAGCTGTAGTCTTGTTTATTGAAGCTGTGGCTTCATTTCAAATGGGATTTCAGCTTCAAAATCATTCCAGTAACGATTTTGAAACAATTCTAATAACAGCTTCATAAAAAAAATTGCAGTGGCGCATAAACCACATGGCATCAAAGGATTATGGCAGTGCCAGCACTTGCAAATATTTCCACTATTGGGAAAAGCTATTTCTTGAGGATTTAAAAAAATGTAATTTTGGGGCTAAATTTATTTGCACGCATATCAATATCTGCTTCTAAGTCAGTTAATTCCAGAGTGCAAAGCTACAGAGGAATGTCTGGAAGCCAAGGCTGCCCCTGAGCGCTTCTCACTTAGAGAGGGGGCAGCAGCAGCTGCCAGCCTGGGGCACAGCACTGCTCGCTGCCATCACCTTGGTGCAGCTGACATTTATCTCACAATGGGCTGTGGAAGTCACTGACCCTGGCCTGGACACCATTTGCAAGGGTTTCCCACCATGAGGCTGCGAGTGGCCGAGCCCCTCACCTTCCTGATCAGTGCCACCATGTCCGGGGACCACGCGGCCGGGTACATCACCGGGGCTGTCTTCAGCACGTGGGCGATTGTGCTGCTGGAAGTGTTGGACCGAATGTGGTACGGCCTCTGTGGGAAACACCACAAGACAAGCACCTGAATTTCTGCTTTTCAGACTCCTTGAAAAATCTGATTAGAGCATAGGAGCTTCGCACAGTCTCACTGTCCAGTTCCCAGCCTCCTGTGGGACATCTCTCCTTGTGTGACCACGGCTCAGTTGAAAAAACAAAATGTCAGCAAGAACTATGGTAATAACTGGGCATTTAACAGCAGGACGGGCAGGAGCAAATCCCAGAAGTCAGAGTTATCAGCCAGTGGGAATTTGCTTGGTCTTTTCAGTGCTTTTATCTTACAAGGCTATGAGACACAGTGCTGTGGTTAAAGCACTCCTGGCAATCCCCATTAAATGTTCTTCACTCATGCTGGGGACAATGCCAGTGAAAAGGAGACAAATGTCTCCCAGCAATAAAACCAACTTAGAAAAGGTTGTCCCGGGAAGGGTCACCAGCCTCAGGTGGGCACCAGGACACAGGGTGACAGTCCCTTCTGCCCTGTGGCCAGTGTCATGCCACTGGGACAGGCAAGCCACTGCAGAGGAGCACACTTGCAGTGGAGCCCCAGGGACCCCTGCATAAGCGTGCAGGGTGCACATGTACATGTACAGCCAGCAACACGTGCAGTGTACAGCGCAGGTGAAGTCACCTCCATGTTTATTTTCCATCTACAACTATTCTGCTGCTGTACCTGGAGAGAGAACTTAAAATGGCAGTGTTGCCACCTCAAAAGTTTTGTTTCACAGATTTTTACCTTATTTTGGAGGGAAGAAGGCAGGAGGGTATTAAAGTACATGTAAAGAGTAGTAGCTATAAATAGAGATCGGATCGGGTGCAGCGTGCTTGACGTGTGTGCCAACACTAGATGGACCTCAAGGTCTCCCTTCACCCTCCCCGCGCTCCCGCTCGGGTGCCACCGCCTCGCCATGGCCCAAGTGAGCCCTTCAAATATGAGCCCAAAACAGCAGCTCTGCTCCTGCCCTCAGAAACTGTGCCATAAGCCAAAAAACAACGTGATGCGCAGTCCTGCCATTCATTTAGCATTGTAGGTGGAAAACTCAATTATTACATTAAGCTGTTTACAGAGGATGCATTGTTTCAGTTACCCAACAGATCAGACAGCCACGTCTCCTCAATGTCTGCTGAACTGATCCCTCACAATTGAGATGCACAAATTCAAATGAAAAAATCTGTTCATCAAAATGTCTTCTGCAAAGACTAATGATAGAGGTCTTAAAGACCACGTTTTGCATACTCACACTGAATGGAGCTTCAGAACTTCACAAGATCTTAAACATTCCTCTTTAAATTACTTTCTTTTGTTTAGAAAAATATAATTTAAACAATTGTCCCACTTTCTTACACAACACTTTCAAACCACTGATGTATTTGTCTACCTACAAGGCTCCCAACCCTGCCCCAGTCAGCAGCAGAGTCCTGATGGCAGAGGCAGGGATTGGGCTTTCCCATCATTTGCTCTGTCTTTCCATCAGTTGCTCAGTCTTGTGACAAGAGCATCAAGGGTTTTTTAAAGTTTTATTTTTCCTTGCAGGACAGAAGCTCCACGTAAAGGATATTGCAGCCCAAACTTCAGGAGCTGTGGCTTGTTTGCCTTGCCCCACTTATACCAAGCCAGAGGCCCTTGTCACAAGAACACTGGTGAAGATGTGATCCCTGCTTCCTCTGTTGTAATAAGCCCTAAGGCCTTGAATTCAGCTTGGCCATCTCTCCCTGATATGAAGCATTAGCTCTCCAAGCACAGAGCAGCCCATGAGCCACACACATACCCGAGTTCTGAGCAGCTCGTAGGCAGTGACTCCCAGCGACCACCAGTCCACGGCGAAGGAGTAGCTGGTGGGTTTTGTAGAGCTAAACATTTCAGGTGCTGTGAAACACAGGGGGGGAAAAACGGCCTTGCTGCAATCCCAAGTGGAAATGAGCAACACAGAACACCTGACCCACGCCCCTCCCGTGCTGCCGTGCTCCTGTGCCAGGGACACCCAGGAGCCCCACAGTCCTCTCCGCATGAAACTCTCTGTGCTTCTCTGCCCCCAAAGCCCAGACAGAACAAATTACTTTTGCTGACACAAGAGTTGCCTATCATTCATAGTAAATGTGCTCCAGAATAAGCACATTCACTCAATCCAGGCATAAGGTGGCCTAAATATCTCTTTGTCCTCCCTGTGAAGTGGGGCACGCACATTCCACGGCTGCATTGAGACATTTCTGGGGAGGGAATCCTGTCCATACCCTGCATCCCCTCTCCAGGGTGCTCCTCACTTCAAACCATGTATGTTTTCATGTGGATCAGGGAGAAAAGAGTCTAATCAAAAATGTCTTCACCAGTGTCCCACCACAGCAGTGCACCCACGCCCACAACATGGAGATTCAAGCACATGTAACTGCCATTGGTTCTCACCCATGTAGGGCTTCGTGCCAGCGATGGTGGTGACAGGGCTGTCCTTCGTCAGCATCGTGGCAATATTGAAATCAGTGATGTGCACGTGTCCTGAAAGACAGAGGCTAATGTGTAACAGGGCTGGCTTTAATTTCACACAAGAAATAGCCCTGCATCAGAAACATAACATAAAATACTCCATGGAAAGGAGTTTCCAGGTAAAATCTGGTGGGAGAACTGATAGAAAATACTTCAGCTTGCAGGCTGCTTGCAGATGTCTCTTGTTTCAAATATCCCCTTATTTTCCCTCTGGGGAACCAGAAAATATAAGAGTTCTCCAAAAAGTAATGTAGTGATGATTGTTTTGAGTCTTCCTGTATTTTAGGGTCAGTCTGAAAAAAAGAAAAATTAATTCTGTGTGTGTCCAAAGCTTTCTATATGCCTTGGAAGACACCTTTGCTGCCATGGATGAAGAAAAGGTCTACTACATGTTGCAGACAAAAGGACATTAGAGTCAAGGGTATGTCCCCAGAAAAAACACTCTGGAACTTCTGCAAGAGAAAGCTTAAAAGATCATCGTGAGCAGACTTGAAACTCATCCCGAAATGTAATGCCATTACAGAAGTTAGTAGGCTGTGTCTTCCTGGCCTGAATGCAGCTGCAGAGATGAACAGAGATTTTTTTGTCTTTTTTTTCCGCTCTTCAGGGAGCACTGACCGACATTCCCATGGCCATGGTGATCCCAGCTCCTCTCAGGAAACCATGTCATCCCAATCTGAGGAGCACAGAGTTCTGGGAGAACGGTGATGGATCACCAAAGCATCCAACACTGAGAACTGACCAAAAGCAGTCCCCCACGAGATGGGCAGTGCCAGGTCCCCAACACGTCAGGAGCACAGGGCTCTCCACAGTCTGTGTGTGGGGCAACAGCCAGAGAGGGACTGAGCAAGGCAGGACAGGGCCTCCGGCACCTGGAGGCAAAGCCACTTTGCTGCCAGCTCCTAAATAAATAATCAACCAGTGCTCTGAAATTAGAGGTCATCTGCAAATGGATCGAGCCTGGGCTCGGCGCTGCCAGGCAACCCAGGTCACACACAGCCTGTCACAGAGCCAGGCATCCTCCCTCAGGAGCTGCAGCATCTCTGCTACAGCCCCTGAAGTGATAACAAATACAGGTATACCTCCTCCCTGCACGGGCTTTTTCTCTTCAAGCACTTTGCTCTAGCTGCTAATGAAGATTTCCCACAACAAGCCAGTAACTTGGATTTAAAAAAATAATGAATTTTTTTTTTTTTAAAAGAGCTTAAAAATGTTTCTCTAATGAGTTACAAACTAATAAATATCAGACAAATCTTCACTGCAAGATCTTCCCCAGGAAAACAAACAAACAAACAAACAAACAAAAAACCCCTAAAGAGCCATGAAAGAATATAGTCAAGAGTCTTGCCTAAGAAAGACTATAGAAAAACTGATAGCAAAGTTTACAACATACCCAGACCCAAATTCTCTTCAGAGCTCCCTCCCCATGCCAAATGCTCAAAGAAAAAGAAAATACAGGAATGAGGCTTATCTATTGCACCATAATTAATTCTGTTTGTGCATGAACCCTGCAGTGACACAAGCACTGCCCTTCAAATGATGCATTTTGATTAAATGCATGGTTTCATGGCTAAATGTCTTGGTTTTAAACAAGAACCAAGAAAATGCTAAAATTGAGTGCGCTGAGCTACTGACCCCAAGCAGCACCAAACATGTGGTCCCTGCCAGTGCCTTCTGGGGACACCATCGAGTCAGTCAGCCAAAGGAGGTGCTGGTTAGAACACCAAAGCAACCCCAGAAACACCACAGCATCACAGGGCATCCCGTGCCCTGAAGGTACGAGACACTGCTGCTCAGAAAGCCAGAGGAGCACAAAGGGATGGGGTGATCCTGCTCCCAGGCAGGCTGAGGGAGAGAGCCAAGAGCAAGCACAGACTGCAGCTTGGGCTCCTGCCTCCAGCTGCTTCTGTACACATGCACGGCCACAAAGCACCTGGCACTTACCGTGCTCATCCAGTAAAATGTTGTCAGGCTTGATATCTCTGAGGAAAAAAAGCAGAGGAGAGGCAGCCATTAGCCTAGAGCAGGGACAGGAAAGGTCCTGGCACCCAGGAAAGCCCAGGAACACTGGCAGACACACTGCACCCTCAGAGCCTGGCCAGCTCTGGTGTTCCTGCTTGGCCGGGGTATGAGTGAGTAATCAACCAGCAGCAGCAGGAGCGGGTGTGCTGTGCAGGCTGCAGGGCTTCGGGTGAGCAGCACTCAGATAAATCCACCCACAGTTCAGCGAGAGAGTCGTCTTGTCATTTTCCTCCTGTTGCTTTTCAATCTGTTTCAATACCATATTGAGATGGGCTCTCCATTTACTCAGTACAAATTAAATTATTTTGACATCTTTGTTCTAAATACAAATGGGTTACCCAAAGGTTTTATTCCTGAGTAAAAGGACCCCACAAAATAATACCAATAGCAGTGCTGTAGGGAAAGAATTTGAGTGAAGGGAGAAAACGTACACCTGATACTCTGATACAGCCACTGTGTGCACCTGAGTGACTTTACAAGCTATTACCTGGCTTTAATGAGCTCATTACACCAGTTGCCATTGAGCACCTGGCCAGCTGGTGTCCCAGAGAGAAGGGCCCAGCCAGGACGAAGCAGCAGGTGCAGCGACCCTGTGCCAGCTGCTGCTCCCCACCTGGCCCAGGAGCTCCAAGTGAAGAAATGGGCAGCTTTACGATTTTATCTTTAAAAGTTCGATCCTTAAGATACAGTTTGAGCTCTCCAAGCCCTCTGGAATCAAAACCCTTCAGTATATGTAATTGTCAGCTTACAGTTCTCTGGCACCTTGTCACCCAAAGAACATAGTGGGTTCTAAACACTGCTTACCTTGGTTACCTTCCTGGTGCCATCCCATCATACAGGTGATTACAGGGACAGGCATCATTAGCAGAGCACAGGGCAGTGTCAGCTAAGTGGCTGATTTCTGACTTTCCCCCTAAGCACAGTGGAACTGTTTACGTTTTTTTGTTTTGTTTTTTGTTTTTTTTTTTTAAATTTTATTTTATTTCTAGTGTGGCTGTTTCTGACCTCCCTTAGTCTGGCATACAGCCTCTGGAATTACAGCTGCAGAGTAAGATCATTCTCAGGATGCAAGCAATGACCAGAGATAATTCTGTTTATTGTTCATTGGTATATTTCATTTTTATAAGCTGGTTATATAATTTCCTAACCAAAAAGATATTAATATCTCCCATTCTTTTACATCTAGGTGGGAAATAATTACAGCCTGAGTTTGCTGTCTCTGCACAGCTTTGTTCAGCCAAACAAAGCTATTGCTTCCGTCTCCTGATGTTCCAAACTACAGCTGTTGCAGTGTAATTGACTCAGCTGAATCACTTTATCAATCAAATACCATCCCACTGGGTTACACTGTTAATTAAAAAACTTGCATTACAGTGTTAATTAAATAACTTGCAAGTTTTACAGCCTGCCATACATGTTTTGTTGTACTTGATTTACCTTACCTTTACAGCTGTGTGAAAAACACACTGCAGCCTCACCTGCATTTTCTCCCACTCCTATTCACACTGGGGCAAAGATCCATGCATGTAAAGCACAAAAGAAGCAGCACAAAAGAGGAGACCCTGAGAAGGTGGGAGCTGTCCCCAGGGCCTGGCCCCACTGCAGCAGAGCAGAGCTGCTCCGAGCTCTGGGCTCTCGTGGCTGCAGGGACAGGCAAGGGGTCCTCCTGCCCTCCCTGCCCGGACAGGGCAGCTGGACCCTGCGGACAGGGACAGGCAAGGGGTCCTCCTGCCCTCCCTGCCCGGACAGGGCAGCTGGACCCTGCGGACAGGGACAGGCATTCACCCTCCCCAGCTCTGCACCGGTGTGCCTTCCCCACTAACAACCAGGACCCTTTCCATTTTATGCTTTCCATGCTTAAGTCTTATACTGCACAAGAATGCTCATCAGGAGTGATATTTCTAAATGAAGTGACCTTCCCCCTGCAATTGCTGTCCCTCACACGGTCATGAACACAACACTGTTCAACCTCCCTGACAGCAGCTATCTTGGCTAAACTCTTGGGCCCCTGAGCTTTGTGCTGCCTATGGCAGCAGCAGAAGGGCTGTGTGCCTATGCACCTTCAGCCAAACCCTGCTTCCCAGCCAGGGGACACCTCTGCCTCCCTCCTCTGCTCTTCTGCACATCTCCAAAGGGATGGGAAGGGCTCATGCATTTTTCCACTGGCAATGAAAAATAGTGGTAGCCAAAAAGAAACTCTCAGCACTTCTACAAAGGGATTTACCTCAGACAGGAAAAAGCTGTGTTTGGGCCCAGTCCTATTTTGGTGCAATGCAGAGAGGGGGGCAAAGGGAGACACCTTCAAGCACGAACACAGGAGTTCTGAGTGCTGACACCTGCCCTCCCTGGCCAGGATGGATAGTAATGAGCTACAGCTACTTAAAACCTATTAGAGACAAATTTTTTGCAGGATCAGTGGACAATCAAATATGCTATTTCACAGCTACTCCAGAAGGACAAATCAGATGGTCTCTGCTGCATATGAAATACTTTTCCTGGGGAAGCCTTGTGTTTCACATAAAAGCAAACACACGTGGGACAATATGTTGTTTATCACTTAAGCTTCTATTTGTTGTTTGTCATCAAGGAGGAGCAAGCCTGCCTAGAGCACAACCTGTCACCTGGCTGACCTGTGGATGATGTGCCTGCTCTGCAAGTAATCAAGGGCCAGCACCAGCTCACAGATGAAGAGTTTCACAGTTCCCTCTTGGAACCGCACGTTTTGTTGGAGATGGTAGCGCAGGTCCCCTCCAAGCAGCAGGTCCACCACCATGAACATATCCTCTTCATCCTGGAATGAGTACCTGAAACAGCACACACATGGTTCAAGGACAGGAGCATTGAAAAATGACAGGTAGTAAGGGAACGTGTGGTACCTCTGGGAATACACATAATTGCTTGGAATTTTTCACTTGGGAAATTACAATTTCATGCCCTTTCCATGCTCCGTTTCCCACTATTGTCACGCTTGTGACGAGAATAATTCAATCTCAGATCCATAACAGAGTCAGAGCAGATTGTATGAACAAGCCAAGATAGGCCTTCTGCCTTCTCTGAGCGCCAATGGGCAGCGAGCACGGGCAGCACAGAGGAGCCCTGGAGCAGCAGCCCTGCCCTGCCCAGGCCCCAGCACGGAGGGTCCCTCTGTCAGGCTCACGTGGCAGCTGTCTGTCTGTGTGCTCAACTGGGGTGCAGCTGGTCTCTGCTCGTATTCTGTAAGTGACCTCATTTGATGGACTGTGTCTCTGAGAGGGGCTTCCCAGCTATGAGCCCTTTCCTCGTGGGTTTTTCCTTACCAACAGCTCTGATTGCTTGATGCGATGACCAGCACCACAAGCCAGTCTTGCTCCACACAAAGCTTGTGGTCTGTGCACCCCTCAGAGTGCAGGACAGCCACGGGAATGCTAAAGGCATCCTGAAGCCAGGGGTGGCATGGCAAGAACAGAAGCAGAGACACTTGGGTGGTTTTCTCCCTCCAGATCCCTACATAGACACACGCTGGTCAGTTCTCAGCTGCTGAGTGAGCTTTGCCTCGAACTCGGTGTTCAAGTAGGAAAGACAAGTTTGGAAATATGATATGGGAGGTACAGCTGCACCCTTACCATTCATACCCCAGTAAGAACGACTCTAAATGGCACAGCAGCAAAATACCAAGAGTTCACTGAGCTGCACCCAGGTTACAGGAAATTTCAAAAAGGAAGAATTATTCAAAGATTTTTGATCTTCAATGTCCCTTAGACTCTGAGTGTGTGTGTATGTGTGTGTTTAGCATTGATAATTTCTACTTTATTCTAAAAATAAATCCTATTTCCAATAAATGTAATTATCCACCTCCCTAGAGGACTACTGAAACTACAGGATATTGGTCACTTCATCATGCAATATGTCAGCTCACACCCCTTGGAATGCTATGGGTGTCATAATAAAATTAAGAACAAAGAAATTCCAAGGGACAGCCAGCAAAGAGCCTTGCCAGGCCACCCATCCCATGCTGCCAGAGGTTTCTGGTGGCTGCAAAGAGCTCTTTTAAATACAGGTGGGGTTATGGTAATAGCCAGTACCTGCCTGACATGGCAAAGGAACACATGAATAAACTCTCTTGTGCTGTCTGGGGGAACAAGGGACATAGCTGCTTGTTTGACTCAGCAGAATTCCCCTGAAACAAGAGCCCCAGTCAGTGGAACACACCAGCTGCTCCCAAGATGGGCCTGAAGCAGATGAAGAGGGTCTGGCATCAAAGGTGTCTGTAACTGACAGCACTGACTCAACTAGTGAGCCAAGGAGCCACCTCTTACCATAAATTAACCAAGAAAGGGTGTTCCAGGCCCTGCATGATCTGCAGCTCCTTGAAAACATTTCTCACTTCATTACGCTCCACACACTTCTGTTTGTTCATGTATTTCATGGCGTACATCTTCTTGGTGTCAGTCTTTTGCACCATGCAGACCTAAGAGAGCAATCAGGGGTTAAATCAGAGATGGTTTGTCAGCAAATTTGGGCAGGTAAAACTCAGCTACATGAGTGTTTTCCAGCAGCTTTGGCAGCGCCCACACTGCCAGGGCACAACTCCATCACCAACGCTGCAACATTGGACGCTGCCTGGGAATCTCTTGGGAATTTCACCCCAAGAGAAATTTTGGGGGGAGATGAGAGCAAGGAATATATAATTACAACGTGGGAGACAGGAATCACAAGAAATCAACATTTTATTTAATGCCACTCACTAACCATCGTGTCCATCCCCCCCACACTAGCTGGTGTTGGGAAGAGCCCCCTCCACCGCAGAACTACAGGACAAACACTGGGACCAGCACCTGTTCACCCTTTCCTGAGAAGTGTCACGCAGTTCACAGTTAATCTTGGGCTTTGTTTAGGGGGCACAGGGCTTTGAATTTTAACCTTTCTTATATGTCACCAAATCTAGACAGAAACACAACTTCAAGGAAAGCCTCTGAGCCTGTGCAGCACAAAACAGGCTTTGTTTATACAATAGTTCAGGAGTTTGGGATAAACCTGATACTTAATAACGCATACTGTGTCTCACAGAGAAGCATTTAACACAATAAATGTGCTAAAAAACCTGCCAGGATTTCATGCTGATTGTAGTTCTTTATCAAAAATGCATCATGATGTTCAGTGTGGATTTGCTGAGAAATATTAGAAAATGCTTATTCAGAAATCTAATTAAATTCAGATAATTTGATTAATCAGTTTTTATTTTAATCTCATGTAGTATGATTTGTGGCTACAGAAGGGATAAGGAATTGGGCTCTGATTCCTTTCTGACTACCAGAAATTGAAGTTGAGGTCAAGCCTCACTGATAGTGCACGGGCTTTGGTTCTGTACTCTCATGGGAGCTCCAACTCATCCATTTCCACCCAGCAACAACTCCAGCTGCCTACACAGTGCTCAGTTCCCAAAACACTCACTTTTCCAAAGCTGCCCTTCCCAATAGCTCGCAAAATCTCAAAATGGTCGAAGGTAACTGCAAGAAAGAGCAACATTTCAATATTACGTGGCTGAGCAAACATTTAACAATATTAAGTTATTTCTACTTTTTCTCCCCATGAGCTGAGAAAAAGAAGGGCTATCTCAGA
Organism: Regulus satrapa; assembly: GCA_013396955.1. Classification (NCBI taxonomy): domain Eukaryota; kingdom Metazoa; phylum Chordata; class Aves; order Passeriformes; family Regulidae; genus Regulus; species Regulus satrapa. The sequence continues at coordinate 104,800 of VWZN01011150.1, forward strand.
AATGTTCTGTTCCTTTTGAAGATTTGCATGTTGTTTAAACTCGGTGTGTTTAACAGGGTTTTTTTCTCTACGGTTCAGCCGTAAAGGCAAGTTCCTTAGGTCAGCCTCTGTCAATGGCAGATCAGGCAAGAAATCACCAAGTGAATGTCCTCACTCTGCCCCCCTGCACTATCTGTTAGAGATATTAGCCTCACCTTGCTCCTGCTGAGACCAAATGCAAAGCTGAGTCCATAAAACCCTCAAACCATGCGAAGACATTGCCATTACCTTTGCAGGTATGATTGGCAGAGTCTAACCATAGCAGAGCTGACAGTGACCAGCTACAGAATTTGGAAGGAGTTCAGCATTCCTTGGAAGAAATGCAAGCTTTGAGGCACAGATGCCCCTTCTCAAACCTGGAATAGCTGTAAACATCAAAGTAAATAGAGGCTGCCGATGACTGAGTTTAAATGGATCTGTTTACCCATGAGACCATCTGGGAGAAGGGAGGTGGGGTGGATACCTGCAGAATAAAAAGGGAGAGTGAAGATGCTTATCACCTGCAAGGAAAGATGAGAATGATGCCTGCTTGGGGGAAAGGTCAGCTGCAGTAGTCCTGTGCCACGACCCCCAGGCACAGCTATGGGGAGAAGGGGATCTCTGGTCCCTGGCACTGGGGCCCCGCACAGAGCTCTGCAGAGCAGGACACACCGCAGCATTAACAGCTGGGCAATAACATCTGGAACAGCTGCAGAGGAGTTAGGCTAGCAGCTGCATCTTGTACGTTCACACCCTTTATCCCTATAGTCCCTTACAGGAATGCTTTCAGGAGCATATTCACACCCTCTGCCTTCCTGTCGGTTAATACTGAGCGGGCGTCAGAAAGCGAAGCTGCACACTTTAATAAAGACTCCCAAACTGTGTACAAGCACATTTAATGTTCTTTCTGGTTTAGCTTTCCTACTGGCCCCAGTGTTCACAAGGAGCTAATCCAGAGTCTTGCTCCTAAAGAGCACTGAAACGCGTGGTGTCTGAATCAGGAACCAAACACGTGCTGTTCACTCTGGATCCACACCTACAGATGCCCCAGTTCCCTACCTGATGGCACATAAAGAAAAAGCCAAAGCTTTTGCCCTTCAGGGACAAAACTCACGTGCTCTGCCAGCTCAGACACTGGGTTTAAGAGATGCAAAGAAAGATAATATAATTGCCATAGAGAAGACACTGCTGTATAATCATGAAACACTGTTTCATAAGCAGGGGTCATGTTTCTAAACCAAGGTTTAAGGAGCAATGTTTAGATAGAAACATACAGACCCTAACCAGCCACAAAAACATCCTTAGCAAAAACCAGTCAATGCTGCCAAAGTCCCCTGGCTCATCTGCCAAGCAAAGTCAATGCTTTGAGAGCTCAGGCTCTCCCATCCCTGCTGCTCATCCCAGCACAGCACCACATGGTCTGTTACAACTCATCTTCCTTTTCTCATTGTTATTTCCCCAATTTTCATTTCCTCCCTTCTTCTTTCCTTCTCTGCTCTGCAGCTTCGGGACTAATCAAAGAAAAAATGTGCTACCATGTTTACATTTGTGCAGGGCCAGGGAAACAGGACTGCCCTGGTCTGCACGCTGTGCCAGCAGGCGAGGGTGGCCCCTGGCAGCACCTAACAAACCGACAGTGGAGCACCCGACATGGTCAGGAGAGCGCCTTTCCTGGCCTCGTGTTTCTCACTCACAGAGGCTGTGAAACTGTTCGTGAACACTGAACCCAGGGAGAGACCCAGCTGAGACCAGCCAGGAAAATCCCACAGCCAGGGCCCCTCACCCTGAGGAAGGCGGTCAGGAACAGAACTGCTCGTTGTCCCGAGCAAGTGTAAGTGGTTGTTCATGAGAGATGCCAATACTGAGCATTTAGATGGAATAAAATCTTCAGGAAAACTTCACATCATAGCGCAGATCTCTTCTGCACTACAGAAGCGGAAAAACACAAAAAACGAAGAAAAACTGCAAGCAGTTGCATTAATAATTTGGAAACTGAAGCTGGTTTAGCTGAGCAGCTGCAGATTGGCAGTGGCACCATGTGACACGTTGGAACAGCGGCTGATGGGGTATCCAGCTCCTCATCTATTTTACACTATTACTATGTATTTGTATTTATCTACATATGCATGCTGTTGTTGTACCTAGGTGAAAAGCCCATATGGCAGTCAGCAAGCTGACTCATGCAACAGCAACTATATTTATGGAGCAATCATTTAATAACTGTCTCTGTAATCTTGGCAGCACGGGGACCCTGGCCTCCAAGACTGCTCCCAGCAGTACTTTTCCAGCTGCTCTTCCAGCCAACCCAACCTGCAGGCTTGGCCTTGCAGTGCCTGCAGGCAGCCCTGCCCAGCTAGGCAGCCACCAGGAACACCCATGAGAACATCCATCACTCCAGCCACCTCCACCAGTGCACTGGGACCTCCAGAACTGACCTCTCCAGCCTCCAGAGCCGCAGCATTTTGTGCCTGCCTCTGAGGTGCCTCAACACCAAACCTCTGCTGACGATCTTGCTTTCAGAGCTGCTGGGAGGGGAGGCAAAAGGATCCCAGCACCAGACATGGTCTGGAGGGACCACGGGCATGCTGCTGCTGCTGCTGAGCCCCCCAGGCCCTGCTGAGCCGCACCTCACCCTCAGCACCCGTGCTGGCTGGCACCCCCACCGTCTGCATGGGAGACCTCTGCAGTCCCAGAAAGCAACCAGGGGAAGTTCTTACCATCCTCATTCCCGTCAAAGGGTAGCGGCCTGCTGGAGGTGGTTGCCCCCATGGTGTGCCCAGCCCGGGCTCAGCGCTCTCCACTCCTGGTACAGCTCTGCTGCGGGTCAGTCCTGCCAGACCTCGGCAACGTCCGGCTGGCGCATCCTGCGGAAGGCAGGAAGCAAAAGTTCATCATCCTTCAGGATGAAGAAACATTTACAGCTAGTGAATGTCTCACTGGAGCTTCACTGCTCTGAGGACAAGACTGTCAGGGAAAAGCACATTGCAATGGAGAAAAACTAGAGAAACCAGTAACAGCATCACCTTGTAACTCAGATCAAGACTGCTGCTCACTACAGGAAAGGTAGGAACAGACCAGCAGACCCAAGGATCCAAGGATCTGGCTCATATGGACTGTATCGTGCAGAATCGTACTTTGTCGCTTCAGGAGTGACTAATTGCAGTAAATGGACATACTGACTTGGCTAGATAAAATCAAAAGGCACTTTTGGCTACTGAGGTTATGTGGAAGAGTAAAAGCTAGGGAAGAAGAAAATCAAAGTGTCAACCTTTTGATTTAAGCAGTTAAAAAATTCTTTAATTCGGGGAAAAAAAATATCACACCATTCTGGTATTTCTAATGAAAAGATTCCATGTAAAGTCAAGGCATGGCTTCCATTCAGGTTCTTCAGAATTTTTTTTTATATGAACTATGAACAAAACTTCTGGCTTGCTGCTGGCTGCAGTGACTGGATTTCCTCTCCCACTGCAAAGGGACAGGTCTGTTCATTAGCAGGGAGCACTGGAATTTTCCAATCTCTCCTGACATGTATGGGAATACTGAAGAGTAGGAGCTCATAGTTTACTGACACTTGAGAGAGCCTGAACACTCTAAGCTACTGCAGTCACAGTATTTTTTAAGCATTCACAGGCAATGCATCTTTATGCGCTTGTTTTTGATACTGATATCCCTGTGACAAATTTTTTTATTCCTTGTTGGAAGTACAAAGCCCTAAAAGAACAAAATGAGGGAGTAACACCGCAGCAAGATCTGGAGTGGGTCCAGCCCAGAGCATTCTCCAGGGCATTTGTATGTTCACTGAACATTTTCTCAGATCTACACTTTGAAAATGCATACTAACTGACTTCTTTACTTTAAATTAACAAAATTATGGTACTAAAGCAGAAAAGGGAGGCATCATAAGAAATATCTTATAGAAAAGAGAATTACTGAGAACTGGGTCTGTCATGGGATACTGTGGGTCACCCCACCAGTACACACAGCTCCTTCTCTCCAGCTAACCAAAACAAAATCTTAATTTCCTATCTCAGAACTGAAACAAGATCCAGCAATAAAACAAATGAAGCAGCAAATGTTTACGATTCCCATCAGTGCTTCTGAAAGGAACAGATCGAGCCCTGAGTCTCAAAGCTGTAGCAGTAACTCTTTTTGAGCCCCAAAACTTATTCTTCAGAGTAAAAACAGACCTTCAGATGCAACAGCCATAAATCAGGTTCCCATGTCACAGGTTCCCTAGGAAACTTCCTTGCACAGTGGTTTGGAGCCAAGTTTGGTTTTGAAAATATGAAAACACATAAAAGCTCTGAGGAAGTAGCACAGATATTCTTTGAAGTTAAACTAGCCTGAGTAATAATTACAAGGATCTGCACCTTTACAAACTGTAGCCAGGATCTTTTACTGTTTCATGCTGCAAAGTCACACAATTATTAAAATCATTACTTTTCCTCACACCAAATTTCCCAGTGCTTCCAGGCTAACATCATGCTCAGTTGGACCCTCGCAGCTCCGTCCGCAGCGCTCCCGGGGCCTCAGCAGTGGGAATTTCACCAGCCTGAAGGCAATCCCGGCTGCTAGCCCCGAGCCCGCAGCACCCTGCTCACGGCCGAGCACCCTTAGTCCCGACAGACGAATGGAAACCCCAAGCAGAAGTGAAGAATGCAGCGACCCGCGTGGTTCGCATTCGCAGGGCGAGCGGGATGTGCGGGAGGGGGACTGAGGATGGGCAGCATCGCAGCCATCCCTGGAGTCATCGCTGCTGGGGACTGCCGAACCCTCCAAGGAGTCACAATTTCTCTCAGCACCTCTGCACTGCCGAGCTCTGCTCCGCCGAGGAGCTGGGACCGGCCCGAAGGGACCCCACCCGAGCTTTGGTCCCGGAGGAGCTGAGGATGGCCCTGGAACCCCCGCGGCCCCCACGGCGTCCGGGAAGGGCGCGGAGAGGCGCCCTGAGTTCCACATCGGCGCTCTGGGCGTCTCCCAGACACGATGGGTGTCTCTGCGGCTGCCCCCGCCGCAGCCGGTCCCGGAGGCGACCCCAGCCCAAACGCGCTGCGGGCGGCGGCGGAGCTGCTGCCGGAGAGCCCCGCACGCAGGGAGAGCCCCGGCTGTGGCCCGGGCACGGCGGGGCGGAACCGGGCACGGCGGATCCGAACCCGCCCCGGG
>VWZN01011150.1:118572-130727 GCA_013396955.1 Regulus satrapa
TCTGGCTCCGTCCTTCCGCCTCTCCCCCGGTCGGAGCCCTCGGGCCCCTCCGGCTCTGACATCGCTGCGGGGGATGCTCGGAGCGGCCCCGCCGCGGCCCGCCCCGACCGAGACGAGCGCTCGTCAATAATGACACAAAATGTCGCTGAGGGATTTTTTTTTAAAATCAAAAATACTTTTAGTTGTGAATGATCCGTCCTGGCGTTGGAGGATTTTGAAAATGATTTTTCTTCTCCCCCAGTTTGTATCGCGATGCTGCTCCCCCCCACACCTCTCCCTCTGATCCCATTCCTGTGTGACCAGAGGTCTCTACAGGCTTCCTGGAGCTCAGACGTCCCGCAATTTTCCACGTCGAACGGCTCCAACAAAAGCATAAGCCGTGTTATGAGCACATTTCCAAGATATCTCTGGAGATATTTCCATTCTGTGACTGTATTTTCCTCACTACAGATGGGTTCAGCTGTAGCTTCCCAGCGTTCCCCTGTTGTCTATATTTAGCTAGTGCTTAAATCAGCACAAAGGTGCCTTCTGTCATCCCTCCCACTCGGAAGGGACCTGATGGAGGTTGCAGGGAAATGCTTCAGAGTGAGAGGGAAGAGCAGCTGGCGGGGGCTGAGCTTCAGAGCAGATCTCTGAATCTGGGCTGCGGCTGCCTTTAAATGGAATTATTTTAAGCACTTGTGAGGAAGGCAGGGTGGTGAGTGTGGTGTGGTCAGGATGACCTACCAATAAGAAGAATCAGGGAAATTGTCTCTGTTGTGCCTGCCACAGGTAGCTTTGTGTATCGGTGGAATTGCCAAAGCCATTCTCCTGCCCAGGGCCAGAGCATCACGGGCTGCATTTGACACAGCCACAGGCACAGCTCAGTGTCTCGGATCAGACCCAGAGGTGTGTTTAGCTGCTGTACTGGCAGACCAGATGGGAAATAGCCAGTGACAGCCTGTATCCCCTTGGGTTTCGGGTGGCATCTCCACCAAGCCCACCCAGGAATGTGGTGTCCTGAAGGGTCACAGGGCCACACATGGGACTCAATGAAAACACTAAAAAACCTGATAGTTTTTGAGATTTAACCTTTTTTTTTTTTTTTTTTTTCTCTGCAAGCAGCTTTGGAAAACAAGGTTGCCAAAAAGGTCTCAGAAATCCCTTAAATATGTAATGGTGGAGCTGTGCAGGTGTACTTGCTGTACAAGAGATGCTGCTCTTACTGTGAACTCCTTGTGTTACACCAGTCACCCTACAAACCATGTTTGATACTACACTCGAAATAATTTTCTGACATGGATTATAAAAGAAAACCAGGCTGTCAGAGGCTGATTTGGCTATATTTGGGAAATAAACACACTATCAGCTTTGTAAAGCCATATGGTGGATTTATTCACAATCAGCAGTTCCTTTCAAATGCAAGTTCATGTCATTTAGTAATTCAATTTCCAGTATACAGCTCAGCACTCTGTTTTCTCTGTTTCCTCTTCCAGCGTGTGGTCTGGGAGCGGTCAGCTGGCTGTGGCCATGGGCCACCTCTTGTCTCAGCAATGCACATTCAGCAGTATAATTAAGCACTTACATTAGTGAGTTCTTACCAGCTCCTGTGGACTTCATCAGCAGTTTTTGATCCTGCGCATTTCCAGAGCTACTGGCTGCTATTTTCCTTTCTGTGCAGAGTTGCACAACACTGCAACTTTTGTCTTGGTTTCTTCTGGAAATAGACTGTAAGACCCTGCATGGAACGTGTGTCTGAGCAGCTCTCAGAGCCACTCTCCTCCACTGCTCCAGGCACGTGCTTGGCCCGGGCTCGGGGGTCTCAGAGGCACCAGCTCTGTGGGAATGTGGACAGAGGGGCTCCTTCCTGTGCTTCGTGGGGTGGGAGGCGGTCTCATCCCCATGGAGGGGGCTCTGTGTCCAGAGACAGTGCCAGAGGCGCCTGGTGCTGCCGAGCAGGGTGAGGCAGGTGTGCTCACACCTGGCCAGGGCACACCCAGTGCCCTCCGTGGCTGCCGTGGGTTTGGTGGGAGCGTGGGATCTTGTGTAGCCGTGAGCATTGGGGCGCACTGTCTCTCCCCATGGTGGGGCAGCCTGTGTCCCCAGGATGGGGCCCTGGGGGAGCTTCAGGGGGGCTACCAGCCTGAAGATCTGGAGCTCTGCAGATCGGGGAAGGAAAAAGCCAAGAGCTGGTGAGAGGTGCTCATTTTCTCAAGATGAAGGATGGCAGTGATGATTCGCTGCACGAGGGGGTCCAGGCCCTAGAACACCTGGTGCAGAGCCAGAAGCAGGGCTTGGCCTCATGTGGGGCGAGCGGGGGCTGCCCAGGGCTGTTGTGTGCCCCTGGGGGTGTCCTGTGCCTGCTCTGAAGGCAAGCAGCTCTCCATGCTCTGCTGAGGGTTCTGTGTCCTGACTGCGAGCACATGCACAGCTGCACAGCAAAGGCATTGCCTGGAGAATTACTGTCCCCTGCTGTTTGGGCTGCCCTGAAATCTTCTCCTTTTTGTGCTGGCTTTGTAATTTCTCAAGGGTAGTTGTCCTTGAGAGGAAAGATATTGCAGGTTTGCTGTGCTTGACATCGCTCCCCATGTTGTTGAAACTTAAAAGCCATAAAATTCACACTGATGAATTTTCATGTGGGAGTCTGTGAAGGCCACGGAGATAGTTTTTGATGGACTGTAATGCCCATTTTTTTTCTGACAACCATTTTTGGAGGGTAGGAGTGAGGGGAACCGTGCTGTTGCATCTTTGATATTCTGTTCCCATAAATTTGGGGTTCGGGAAAATGAAGCACCGGAGCTTCTGTGTCAAAGCCCATTGGCAGAAGATGTATATGATGGCGGTCGATAGGTCTAAAATAGACTCTGCAGTCGGCAGGATGAAAAGTGACTCTTTCTTGTAGGTGATGGCAGGATGGAAGGGCTGAGCGAGCTGAGTGTGGGAAGTGCTGGGGACGAGCTGGGGAACCAGGGGTTGCCAGCAGAACGCCTGCGGTTCACGTGGGGGAGCAGGGTGCTCATCTGCTCAGGACACCCTTTTGTGGCAGTGGGGTGCTGCCCAGCGGTGAGGGAGTTGCCAATGTGTGTGATGTCATGTGAAATACAGTGTTCAGCTGCCTCTTTGCAATGAGCACAAGCACTTTTCTGTGTCAGCAGTCAAGGTAAGACTGGCACAAGCTGGCCCCCGGTAGCTGCGTGTGGACGGTGGGAAGGACGGGTGTGCAGCATGCCGTGGCCTGCGCTGAGGGTCCTCAGAACATGCAGATGGATTGACAGTGTCCACCCTCAGGAATCAATTCCTCTCCCTGCATGGATGTTTCTCCCTTTAAATGCTCAGAAATCACTCATGAACATAACAGGAATTGAATCAGTTTTGTTTATTCAATTGGGTTAAAGTTGCTGCATTCCCATGTTTATGAGGGCAATTTGATTTAATGTTACTTTGCATATTGTTCCACTCATCTTCAGGAGAGTACTTGTCTGGTTTAGGAAGTAATTTTTTTAAAAGGACAATAATATCTTAATGATCATCACATTTTGTCACACTTCAATATAAACTTCTATGCCTAATGTCATACTGATCTCATTGCTGATGTTGTTGTTACATGTAGTTCAGGAAAAAGCCTTGGGAAAGGCACGTGTGTGTTCCTGTGTGCTGGAGCCCGGTGCTGCTGCTTGATTCATGGCTGCATCAGGGCTATTAGATTTCCTTCCCCCAGGCATTTTATAATCTGTTTAACATAACACAGTCGTTTGTCTTGTTTGCTGACTGCTTAACAGATGGATATGTGATTTTCATAATTACTATATGAACGTTAATAAGACGTGATATCTTTTATTAATTAACCGTTTTCCAGGTTTATTTTTCCAAATGAGGTAGATTATATGTAAATATTAGTGACATGCAAATATTAGTTTTACAGCATTGGCATTCTGAGAAGTCAGGCAAACTTTTAAGGCTCCCCATGGCATCTCCTGTTTTTCTTTTTCCCCTCCCCTGAGCTGTACTCCATGAAGATTCTTTGATAGCACGTTTGGGTTTATGCTTTGTTAAAGGTTGGTCTCCTCATGGTGTAAGGAAAGCCTAGACCTGGCCGATGTCCCGGCCATCCTCTATATTTATCCTGCCAGTGCAGTGTTCTTCCAGTCCATTTCTATCCTCGTGTGATGCTATCATCCCATTTTTCCTGATGGAGATCTCCAAAAGGGGGAATCAGTGCAAACAAGTATGAAGCCTGTACACCACACAGAAGAGAAAGTTTCTGTCCCTGTGGCCACAGCTGTTCCTGGGAGCTGCCCCTGCTCCGTGGCTGGAGAGGAGCCTGGATACAGGGTCAGTTCTCCTGGGAAGCACTGGGGGGCTGGCAGTGCCAGGCAGGGCTGCTCCCCAAAGCCTTGCCTGGCCCTCGCTCTAGCACTTCCAAAGGGAGCATATTTTGGCTTTGTAATGAGGCGGGCCCTTTTGCTGCCTGGGAGGGGGCCAGCGGGATTTAGGACCACGTGCACATAAGAAATGTTGAACAGGATCGGTGTAATCCTCCCTGACCCTCTGTCAATGCTTATGAGCTGCGAACACAAACCAAATTTAAGCTGAAATGTTCCCTTCTTGGGGCCTTTGTTTTTGGGATCTGCTATGATGTATTGTATCATGCCAGAATGGCACGGGTGGCCGTGAGGGCAGAGCAGCCTCCAGCCCGGGCTGCAGCCCCCCGGGCTCGGGCACCCCCCGTGCCGTGCCACGCCTGTGCCACAGACACTGCCGTGAACCAGAGCACGTTGTGATGACTCCTTGTTACTTGCCCCAGAAAACACCAGAATAGTTTCCTGCTTAGAATACGTTCTGGGGTAACTAAAGCATGCCTGAGCCAGGCTGGCTCGGCAGTGCTTTCCTGGGTTCCAGCTGCGGTTTGACACGGGGCGCTGCCAACAGATGGGCACCTCTGCCAGGGCACCGGGGAGGTTTCTGGGGCAGGCCCTTCGCTCGCGCTGGCTGCTGCTTTGTGAAGCACCACGAGAAATGGACACTCTCCTGTCAGTGTGGGAACAGTACGCGAGTGGATCACTCCTGACTCTTGGTTCCCCAGCTCTCAGCAGTGCAGCAGCAGCTGTATTTTGCTGTACCCCTTTTGTACTTTCCACCAGGCTAGTTTTGGGTCACCGTCTGTTCTTCTGACAGTTGTGGAAACCCTGTGCAGGTCAGGAGTGCTGCTCTGCCAGACACACACTTTCCTTTCCTTTGGGGAAGTTAACTCTGATTAGCCTTTGTGCTTTCCATTTCATAAGGCTGGCCAGGCTACGTCCGTGGGTGCTTCACTCTGCTGCTGCTGGGTGATACCTGAGAACAAACAGAATGATTTCTATAAGGGAGTAATCCCAGCCTTGGGTTCCCAGGGCTCTGAAACTTACTGGGTCTGTGTTGCAAGACATGGGAACCCCTATTTTAATTTATAGCACGATTTCATTACTTTTTTTGTGGGGCATATTTAATTAACTGGAGGCTGTGAAATAATTGCAGTTTAGGAAATGCAATTCACAGTGACCTGGATGTGTTGGTGTTTCATTGCTGAATATTCTTTCAAATAAATTCCACCTTTGAGGCCATATGGAATTTTGCATATTAATTGCTGATTTAACAGGATAAATGCTAGTCATTCTTTCAAATAATGTCCCAGTATATGTGGGGAAGGATCTGAGTGTCCAATGCAAATACATTACCTGACAAAGTTTGCTTTTTCAGTACTCAGACTGATCCTTGTTTCTCTTTTGTTGTTTTTGTCATCAGCTGATGGATTTTTGCAAGTTTGCAAACTTTGCTTGTTTAATAGCATGAAGGTTGCAGGTGTTTAGTTTGGGTGTGTTTTTGTTTCTGTGGTGTGTGATTGCCACCTTTGCTCTGTGGAGTGGTTTTAGCTGTGTTTGGAGCTGCAGGTGCCCCTGCCCGCCCAGCCCTGAGCCCGTGGGGAGCCCTGGCTGTGGGGCAGGAGCAGGGCCTGGCTGTGCAGCCAGCTGAGGCACTTGTGTCTGTTCCACTCAAACACACGTGGAAGTTCACATATTCCGTCCAATAGGATGACCTGACCTGATAAAAACATTTTGAGAGCAGTATTTCCATATCAAATAGGCAAAGTAAAACAGTGATTTTCCTCCCTAACTGAAAGTAAATCAACAGGAAAATCCAAGAAACAAAGTACTGCTTTTCTTTTAGCATGCCATGCTTACTAGATTTAGTAATTCAGCCCGAGACTTCCTCTCATGGTTCTCTCATGGGCGATGTTCAGTATCCTCCTGTCTCCTCTTTAACCCCCGTATCACATTTTGCTGCAGAGCCCCTGAGACAGCGAGCTGCTGGGTGGGATGTGCTGCCTGTACCTGGGCTGTGCTCGGTGTCCAGGGCTCCCAGGACACCTGCACTCGTGCCCTGCAATGTGCTTCACTCCGGACACCCAAGCAATGCTGTGAGTTTTGGCCTGCCACTGTCACCTGTGGTGGAGTTTTTACTCCAGGTAAACCCAGACCCACAGGAGAAGGAAAAACTCCAACATGGACAGGCCTCAACTTCAGCAGGGCTCAGAGCAGCTGTTCTCTAGTAAAAACTTATTCCTTAGTGTAGACTGTGCTACACTGGTTCAGATGCTCCAGTGCTGAAGCATGTGGCCTTAATCTTCAGAAGTGGCAAATCCTATTTACTGTGTAAGTATTTAAGCTAATTTTATCTCTGATGTGAGGAACATGTGACAAACTGTTCACACTGTATCCTTTAAAAGGCATTGGTGTCTCAGACCCTCATGAAATATTCTGTGCCTCATTCCATTCTTGGGTTATTGCATGTGTTCTGCAGTATAACTTAGTAATAATATAGGTAATAAGTATCCAGCTATGGCTGGATCATCTATAGAGTAGAATAAGAAATAATTCACAGGAAGCTTTTCCTGGGAGCACCATGTGTATGTTGCTGTTGCACAGGTGCATTATATTATTGCTGTGCAACACTGCACATGTTGCATTACAGGATGAATCTGAGGAACAGGAAGATGTCTGGACTTTTCTAAAGCCTGGCATAAAATGCTTAGGAGGGAAAGCCTGCACCTGAAAGAAAGGGCTGCTGAAATGCAGCAGGAGGTGGCTGGTGAAACGGAAGGCAGGAGGGAAAGCCCCTGGGGAGCAGCTGCTCCCCGAGCCCGGCTGGTGTGTGGCAGTGCTCGATCCTGGCGCGCTCTCCGTCCCGCACAGCTTGCACCAGCACCTGCGATGGCACGGCAGGGCTCAAGCCAAGGAGATCAATTTATCATTTGACCTTTGGGAGGCAGAAAGCTTCACCCACTTTGCATTCAATGAGCTGATTCTTCCCTTTTCTGCCCCGAGGTCCTGGCTCTTGTTCTCCATCATTTGGGAAGAAGAGGGCTGCAGCTTGTCCTCTGTGTGCAACCTGACTTCCCAATTTTCTTGATCTTGATTTAATCTGGTAAATTATTTGCCTTCCTCAAGTCATGCTAATTAAGGCTCATATGATTGGGACTTCATCGCGGATATGGTTTAGAGCTTCCCCAGCTTGGTTACGTGACTTACAGGAGAAAAGGTGAAAAACAAATTGACTTAGTGCAGTGGAATCCCAATCAGCTCTTGCTACACTGCTGGAGCACAAAGGTAGGTCTCCAGAGCAGAGCAGAGGGTGCACAGGGGCTCAGTGAGGAAGTGAACCTGTGGTGGGGCTGTAGGCATTCCCTGGGGCCATTCAGCAGCCCAGCACGCTGTCTGCAGGTACAGGGCACGAGGCATTGACCATGAGGGTGCTCATCCAGAGAGGGTTCACCCTCCCTGCATGTCCCTTCATGGCTGGATGGGAATGGTCTTTGCTGGTTGGTGCAAGCTGCTGCCTTTCCTGGGCCTTGCCCAGGCTTCCTAGGCTGGAAGTCAGGAGCATCAGTCTCTGGGTGCTCAGCTGGCACAGTATTTATAAACTGGCTGTGAGGGATGCAGTTGTCTGTGCTCCTCTGGAGACCAAGATCCCTGACCTGGTGTCTGTATCTCTGGCCATCCCAAGGAACCTGTGCCTGTGGTGTTGGAGTGTTCAGCGCTGGGGATGGTGAGAAGATCTGGGTTCCTGCAGGGTCTGCAGCATGGGAGGCTCTGCCCTGAGACAGCCTTTTCCCTTTAGAGTTGTCTCTTAAATATGGGCCAGCCCGCCACCAGCCCAGGTGGCTGGCACCAATTAAATGTGGAGGAGTATAATTACCCCATTTTTGCTGCATAATTATTATCTTCAGATTTGTGAAGTTAAAGTGCTGTCTCTACTGGAATCCGTGAACTGAAAGACTTGGAGCACTGGACATGATAGGATAAATTGTACAAGGACTTTAAGTGCTCTCCTTCTCAGAATACTAATTGTGTGCCATGACCTTCACCCAGATCAAAGGTGCTGGCTCTGATATGAGATGTTTAGGGCATCATGAAAGCTTCCCTCCCTCAGCAGAGATGGGCTTTCAGTTCAAGCACCTCAGAGCTGTCAGTGCAGGTGGAAGAGGCCATCTCCTGTGTTGGTCCATAGTTTGATCAGGCTATGAGGCTGAGATGCTGCAGAGGGAGAGGGTGTCCCACTTCCAGGGAGGAGCTGCCCGTCCCACCCTGGAACAGGGGACACCCGTTCCACCCACGAGAAGGGACAGAGAGGGGCAGAAGTGTCTGCCCACAGCTCCAGGTCTCTGTGCTGCTCACAGACCTGTGGCAGGCAGAGTGCAGGACCACCCTGGGGCTCACTGCCAGCCCTGTCCCCTGTGCCATGTGCTGTCACCACACAGGCTGACCTCTGGCACGGTCCAGCAAGCTGGTGCCCCACTGAGGGCACTGAGCTAACCATCAGTTAACTAACAGAAATAATTCCTACAAGTTTAAAAGAAATGTTGTTATCTATATTTAATGGTTAAAAGATGAGGACATTGTTCTAACCCAAAACAGTAATTAGGAAAATAGATTTAGTGCTCATAGATGGGAGGGTTAAATAAATGCTGTGAAGGAAATTCTGTACGGAGCATAAAATTGGAAGTTTGATTCAATTATTCTTCACACACTGTTTAGATCCCACAGAAAGCTGAGCATGGAACTCTTCAGCCTCTCTAATTGAAGCAAAAATCATTGGAGTGGAAAGTGTCCTGGCCCTTCAGGAGATGTCAAAGTACAGAACATGGCGGACACCTGGGGGTTTGGGAAACTGTGACAGCTATTTGCAACCTTTGGCGAATTTAATCTGCAAATGGATTCCTGCTTAGGAAGCTAATGCTTTTAGTTATTGCAAAGGCTTGTTCCTGGGTTTTAAAAAGCTGAGAATAAATGGATTTCATGATGCAGCTCCTATGCATGTTGCATAACAAACATGTGGCTTCTGGAGCTGTTTAAATGATAGATACAGTGCACTGAAAAACTTTGCAGAACTTATGAATACGTAAGTATAATTCATGCACAATGGGGGAATGATTTTTGCCACTTAATAAAGGAGAAGGGACTTGGCACTCATTAAAATGAAAATACAGTGAAGATGGTGTCTACTGAAAAGAAAGGGAAGGAGGTCACTGGTGGTGTCTGTGATATTCGTGGGCATTGCAGGGGCTCATTACTCAGCCGGGCATTGCCTTTGGCTGGGGTTTGGCGTCTGGGGTCTGACAGGAGGAGGTGGATATGCTAACAACAGCTTATTCAAAGTCTGTCTCTATTTTTCTTGTCTGAAGCTGTTCTTGCCTCTTACAGGACACCTGCAGGTGAGTTTAGCTTGTAGACAGAGGGAACCCAGTTCCTGGGGACAGCGTTGTGGTGTGGTTTTAATCCTTCTTTTCCAACTCTCTTTTCCTGCAGGAGGTCCATGTCCTTCCTTCAGTAGACAGGACCCCACAGACAAAGCTGACTTGCCCAGAGCCAGCAGCAGTTCCAAGTCCTGTGGTGTGCTGGGGTCTGGTCCCCTGTGCTGTTGCATGTACGAGAAGCTACCAGCAACACAAAAATCATTTCTAAAGCATGCTGTTAGTGCTGTGGCTCTCTTTGGCCTGCAGGAGAGCTTTGGTCAGCATATCTCTGCACTGTGCCATGAAGC
Organism: Regulus satrapa; assembly: GCA_013396955.1. NCBI lineage: Eukaryota > Metazoa > Chordata > Aves > Passeriformes > Regulidae > Regulus > Regulus satrapa. The sequence continues at coordinate 128,629 of VWZN01011150.1, forward strand.
CATGGCCAGGTCCTGTACCTTTTCACAGGGAGTGAATTCAGACTAAGCCGTGGCTCTCACCCACTGCAGCCAAGAGCAGCCTCAGCCTCAAATACAATGTGCTTTCTTAAACACTTAAACATGTGCCTGGTGATTATAACAAGCAACTCACATTCTAGGATAATTCAGGGAAGGCTTGGACATGGAGACTTCAGGCTTATGCCTGTCTGATGAATGCTTCTGGCTTGTCACATCAGTAATCCCTGTTTTAATGAGTGGCCTGTGACGTGATGTGGTTGACTGACAAATCCTGAAGTTATGTATGCATATGAGTAAGTGCCAGAGTTCTCCAAGGTGCAGTTTTACAATGTCCTGTATCAGCCCTGTGTGACTGCATGTCAGAAAACACCCTGGGGAGGCAGGCAGCTGTGGGCCTGGGAATTCACCTTGCCTCATAAGGTCACAGTGGGTAGAACAAGCTTTCCCTCTGTGGCTTTTCATCTGAGAGTATCTGCACACTCCTCCAAAAGGTGTGTGGTGCTGGTGTGAGGGTGTTCTGGGTGTGCTGCTGTGGGTGTTCTGGGTGTGCTGGGTGTGCTGCTGTGGAACATACTGTGCAAAAGATGTGCCATACTGGATATACGGAAGTCCTTGAGCCCCCTTGCTCAGAGGTGCTCTCTCCTGTGCTTCCCCTAGAATAAGCAGTCCCCAAGCAGGCAGTAAATCTCAGCAGAATAATAATACAGGCTGTAAAATCTCGCACCTTCCCAATGAGATTTTAATTATGATACTACAGTTGGGAGAGGAAATCAAGCTGCAGTGCACTGCTGTATTTACAGTGTTATCCACCATCTTCGTCCATCCCCTCTGCATCCTCCTGTTCCAGTAACAGTTATGCTCCCTGCTGATGGGCCCTGGAGTGCCCAGCAGCTCCTGGGCCGTGCACACCGAGCTCTGCAGTTCCTCCGTGGCGCGGGGGTCTCGAGGGGCGCTGCCTGGGCGGGCACGCAGCGGGAAGGCGCCGCGGGGCCTGTGCCAGCTCCCGGCCGTGCCCAGCTCCGACGGCGTTCTTGTGAGCCGAGACAGCGCTAAGGTGGGTCTTGGCAGCAGTATGGGGCAGTGGGGGCTGTGGGGTGCAGGCCCGGGGCAGAGCCCAGGCTGTCTGTGTACCTGTATCCCTTGAGCAGCTGCCTGAGTAGTGGACAGTGGGGGGCAGAGGGGACACTGCAGCTCAGGTGTGACAGCGGGGAGTAGTGGCTGTGTGCTGCCCAGTGTGCCCATTGCTGCCTGGCCGGGGATTTCTTGTGCCCTGATGCTGTGGTTGGGTTTTACCTCCAACTTCAGGTGCTGGAGTTGAGTAAACTTGCCCCCTGTGAGTTTCCTCCCTGTGCCTGCCATCGGCTCAGTCAGTGCCAAGGTTTCTTCCTGGACTCTACCAAGACAGAAAACCGTTCCAGTGTTTTCAAAACCCAATTCCAGTGGGCAATTGTTTCCCTTTGGTGTGCCCCAGATGATGAGTCCAGAATACAGCCTGTCCTTTCAGAGATGTCCCCTGAACAGGAAAGCCCTCCCTTCCCCCATAGCCCTTGTGTTCATTCTCTTCTCTGGATGCCACTGATCCCCCCCATTCACATCGACCTTTGTCGTAAGACACTGAGCATTCCTGCCGCCTTCCAAAGTCAAGACAGGCTTGGTCTGTGAGCCTGGGCCAACTGCCCGTGGGCACACACCTCGCTAGCGCTGCTGGCACAGCCACCTCCATGGTCCTGACTGCATCCCCTGTCCCGGAACACCCAGAGCTCCGGCTCTGCCAAAAAAGGGCCTGCTGGCAGCCCTCGGCCGGGATCTTGTGTTTGGGGCAGGCAGGACAGGGAGCAGCAGTCCTTCTGCCCGAAGGCTGCAGGAGCTTCCCCAGGGCCGGGGGTGTCCAGCAGGAGCAGGAAGAGCAATCCCCGGGCAGGAGTGTCCCCGGGGCAGGTGAGTCACCGGCTCTAAGAGCATCCCGCGGCAGGAGCATCCTGCGGGCAGGAGCCCCGCCCGTGGCGGGAGCACCCCCAGGAGGCAGGAGCGCTCCCGGGGCAGGTGCGTGTCGGAGCAGGAGCGGCCTGGGGCCGGGGCCG